>JAAAKO020087374.1:0-22484 GCA_010015015.2 Bolitophila cinerea
TCCACTTTAACCACAGCAGCATCCAAACTACTTCCATTAATTATTCGTTTAGCAGTAACATGACACTTTTCTCCAACTTTAGCCATTACCAGAGGCTTTCTCAACATATGTATGCATAGAATACGAGAATGAACCCACATCATTTATGTAATGTCCTTCGTACTATATAGGTACTAATTAATAGTTCTGTAAATTGAGAAATAGTAGAGAATACCAAAAACATGTACTCGTACCTCAAGACGCTCACATTTCTTTAATTCACATGCAATACTTCAGTAATTTTAAATTAAATCTAATTCATACAAATCCGTGTAGAGAAGACCCTTTTACTGTTCATTAATCGAGCCAAGAAAGCATGATTATATTTTATATTATATAAATCTCACTTTACAAATCTTGCTGTCAGTTATAAAGAACTGTTCATGTGTTCTATTAATACAAACATTAATTAATTAAAATTCTGAAACCCACCTGCAATAAATACGGAATAATACGAGTTTGTATCTCTAAAGAATACCATAATTCTACACCTCAAACGAATACAAAGGAATTGCGTAGGAAGATTTAAAACAGACTAACTGTTATAAGTTTTATTTTACAGAGGGAAGAACAAATGCTTATATAAAGTTTTTATTTCATGAATTCTTTGAATATCATGTAATATTAAAATAAAATGAAATATGCTAATGTATTTTTTCCTTGTTTAGTTTAGTATGAATAGTGATTTTAAATAAAATTTAAATTTGGTATTCTACTTTGATAAGAAAGATATATGAATCTTGTTAAAACAATTAAAATACACGTTTATTAAACTAAATCAATATTGTTCCCTTTAAAATACACAACAACGCACTTATACCAATGTTTGATTTAATCTTTGAAACATTTTTGATACTTGATTTTACAATTATCATTTTCTCCTCTCTGATGTTCATTTTCAAAAAAATAATATGATAAGAAGCAATGCAGCTTTATTTCTTGATTATCAACCATTTTTTCGACTTGCGATTTACTTAAAATTTAACCCAATATGTCTCGTGCCCAAAATCAGTAATGTATATTTATTTGGAATTACTATGATTATAAAACAATCAAAAAGGGAAAAAAAGGTTTACATATTTAAATACACTAAATTGTTTCTTATTGTAATATTTTAAAAGAATCCTTTGGTTTCTTCAGAATATTTAATTTCACAAAAAAATGTTTTGGAATGTTTCTGTTATACTATTTTCTGTAATACAGGTTTTAAGGTAGGTTAAGACCCTGAATAGGAAAACACTCTTGACTTTAAGGGTAGAAAAAAAAATATTTTTTTTTTTATATATTTTTTAGAATTATTGAATTAGTTTTATTTTATATTTTAGGTGAAAGTAAGGTGGCCACTGCATTTGAAAGTTTATAAAAAATCATATTCATATTTATAAAATATAAAAGCATAGGGTTATTTATTAAATATTTCTCCAAAATGTTTATGAAAACTTCACATTACTTTGAGAAATTAAAAAAATGTCGAAATCCATTCAATATTTTTTTATAAAAAAAAACAAGTTGTTGAGACAGCAAAAGTAAAATTAGTAAATAAGTTGAACAAATAAAAATGTTTCCGAAATATTAACTTTTTGAAAAATGAAAAATGTTCCACCGTAGACGGTTCGTTAGGGGTGTATAATTCATGAGTTGTCTGCCCACAAATCCGGTCTTTTCTTGCGAATTTCTGCACGGAAACGTATCAAAACTTCCAAAATAAAAAAATATATTTTTTTGACAATATGATACAAATTCGTAATGTATAAAACGACAGCATCTCCTTTTCGAAATGTCGTGGTTTTTTGCTGTTGGCTCATAGACACACGAATCGTCTTCAGTAACGCATTTTATGAATGTTTGGTAATCATGTCTATCGCAACGTCAATGCTCTCCATTTTTTTATTAAATAAAAAAAAACAAAACTCGCACAGAGGAAGATATCATCAAAAAAGCGTAACTTTTACAAATGTCAAGTTTTCTGACAATCGAAGTTTGTGGAAAGGTCAATAACAGGTGTGCCAACCTACTAATAAAAGTGTATCCGCGTTTACCGTAGAATATAAGCTTAGTAATCATTGCCCCATAGTATAAAGCTTTTAATAACTAAAACCGATAAACACTGTGTTTATCACCCCATTTGTTTAAATGCACAAAATTATCTGTAAGTGCCTTCCCAATAGAAACTCTACTCTTATAAATCTGTTTTGTAATTGCGTAATATAAAAGATATGCGATAATACATTTATTGTAACATGAAAACCATTTAGATTACAATTTACAAAATCAGAAAAAACATAACATTGTACCATAAATATTGGTATACAATATACATATGTAGTTGTAGGTAGTTAGAATTCATAGTACGTATACGTACATATATAGCGTACTATCGATGGTATAAAATATCCTATTATTCGAATCAATAGCCTATTCAGAATTCGATTGGTTGGTTCCTCAACAGTGAGGATGTGTAATTGTGTATATATACCATACATATACTCGAAAAACACCACGACCGCACTTGAGCTTGATCCTTAAATGCTAAATCAATGCTGCCGCTAAACCGCACGTTCACGGTGACGCTTGAATATTTGGGATAATTCTATGTAAAGGGACACAGCACGCAAAAACGCACGTCCACTGTAAAAATCAAAAGGGTGATAGAATTCGTGAAAATAGCAAAGCTTTCCATGTTTATATAAACAAATATTTGACTTTTTAATAAATAAAAAACAGCTTTTACGTACTTTTCTTCTTTTCGTCACAATCCCGTCCACCGGGACTTCACTATCCACTCAGCCACTGCATTATTATTAACTAACATACATTAAACCTAAACGCGGTAAACGGTTTAAGAGCATGTATTTACGTCACTCGTACATTTAATATTGAAGTTGTTTATACAGAGTGAATCATGAGAATTAATGCCATTTTAAAGCGAACTTACAAGATATACGAGTTTTTCCGTGCTATTTTATCTCTCTTTACTAAAACTGATTTTATATCCGTGAGAGGACTTCAAAGATAACTCAAGTATCTTACAAAAACTGTGGTTCAATAAAGAAAACTTGGGAGAACACACGTCCATTCTTGGGTCAGCCACTTTTTTGAAATAAACCAGTGTGGTGCAAGTGAAAGCTCGCGTTTCATACAGTAAGTACTCTTAAGAATGAAGGATGCAACTTTTCTGGCAAAAACAGTTCTTTCTAAAGCTTTGTGCTGGTTCACCCGGTATAACCACTTTAAAAGCTCGATTGCTAAGGCGTCTAGAATAGATTATTTAACGATGTTCGCCTTCGCAAATATATTGAAGTATATACATATATATATACAAGATGTGTATTTATCTGGTGAAAGATTGCATAGCAGCAGAACTTTACCACACACCTGTTGAACATATATACAAATGCATCTGCTGCACATGCACCTTCGAGTATAGATAATATATACAAACACCCTTAACATATATATGCCACCTGCATTGTATCCGTATAACTAGTTGTACACGGTGAACGCATCCGCATAAATGACGTAATCCCCAACCACTCGAATAGTAATACCAGTGCTTTCATTTTCACATAATATATACTGTATATACGTGAAGCATAAAGGCTATTTCAGCACCCAACGAAGGAAACTCGCCTCGAGCGCTTTTAATATAAACATTCAGAAATTCTAGATATTACGAGTGAACATATATTATATTCTACACACGTGGAAGTTTAGTAGCTCATGCGTGTCTATGTGCTTGTGCATTGTGCATACAAAACTTTATGGTACACTAAATTTATGGGTAAGCAAAATTATTTGATCGTTAACTTTGACGTACACATATATTACAGAAATACTATGTATAAAAGAATAATTTATTCCTGCTTACTTAAAGTTTAGGAAGCCCAATTTCACCATACAAACCCTGGCCATATTATTAGGCGCACCTGTAGTTTTCTTGAAATAATTTGTTAAAGACCACATGGAGTTATATTATTGGTCTAAACAAACAAAGTTAAACATTTGTAAATTTGTATGGTGCGCCTAATAAATTGGCCAGGGAAATAACTCTTATTGACATAGTCTCTTTTATCGAGTCCTTGATTATAAATTTAAATGTATTTCCATATCTTCAATAAGAAATAGATCGTATATGCTTAAAATGGACACTATTGAACCAAATGGTGGATAATATTGTAGCGGTGGTTTTCAGCTTCAGGAATTCAATTAAACAGGGATAAATGTCGATCAAATAAGTTGGGAGTCACTCTAGAGCTTTATTTCTGAACTCCCAAAAAAATAATTTTAGAAGTAGCACTATAAGTGAACTAAAACCATACTAAATCGTGTATAATCCCAAACGAACGCTTTTGCTGAGCTGAGTAGGTTCTATGGGTACAAGTCACGGTTTAAAGGAAAAAAATATAGCTTATATGAGTTTTTCACAAAGATAGTACATAGGCACGGAGATGGAATGTTTAACTTTTATCGCGGTTGAAAAATTAGATACTTATTTTCAGAGTGTCCCTTTCAAGGTCATTAATGAACATGCTTATCAGCGCTGGCTTCAATATATTAAAGATCCAAGTCAACGCCCGAGCAATACTAGCGACGCAATCTTAGGTATATGGACTTGGACTTGTCTCCCTCTATCAATTTGGGTCAGTGTCTCTAAATTGATCATTTTTCCCATACTTGCTGTCATTTTAAATATTTAATAATTTTATTTTGGTACTAAACTGCTACTTACTTGCAGATTGGTCTCAGTTAAATAATAGCAGTTGACTGTTTGGGTGATTACATGAAATCTCGTCAACTGTTACCAGCTGTCGTTGCCAGCGACAGTTGTCAACTGAGACGAAATGTCGAAAGTATCAGCCCGTGTAATCGAAACATTATGGTGTTCCGATTTTTCTGAGGTTACATGACATGACTAGACTTTTTTTCTATATAAACTATGATTTGATGAAAGTATTATGTCGAAAATAACCAAGTGAAGTACCAGGAAGACTAGCGTGTTGGTATCTCGAAAATTTAATTCTCAATTAACAAAATCTGGAATAAAAAATCTAAAATGTCAAAATTTTTATATTTCCGGTTTATTAGATTTTTTTTGAAATGGGCTTAAAATCTCGACAAAACAACTCAAATTAAAAATATCGATTTCATAAAAATGGATAGTACTTTTTGGCTGCGAGCATAATTTACTAAATAAAAAACAATAAACCGGAAAAATCCGGATTATTAATTTTAATAAATCCAAATTTTGACATTCTATATTGTTTGTCAAGATTTTTTGTCGATATTATGCAAGTCGAAATTAAGGTTAAATTATGTGTGAAACGCAAATAAGTCTGCTACAATTTTTAAAAAGATCGACATTATTAATTCGATGTTTTTAATAAGATTTTTTTGTATGTTTTTTTTTCGAGATTTTTATGTTTAGATTTCGATTCCAAACACCAGAAAGTGATTAAAAACCGGTTAACCGGTAAAATTCAATTTTATGGAAAATAATTAACAGGTTTATTATAAAAAAAAAATGTTTGCTTCATTTCTGATTGATTTTAGCCTATAAACAAGCAAAAACAAAAAAGGCTTATTCGCATTTACATAAGTGTTACGGCTTTGGTGAGCTAAACAGCGCCATTGATGAAGTTTTTGAAATTTTCTAAACGAATGAATCAATTATTATGAATATTGCAACATTAGGCAGCGCCAAATAAAGTCAAATTTCATCTATATCTAAAATTGATTTCAAAATCCGCGTTGTGTTTTTTTTTTTGCGACTGCAATATAATTAATGATGGTCAGATGATCAGATGGTCAGATGGAGATAAATATATTAGACAATTTTGGCAAACAGAACCAATTGTAGTCTTGGTCAATTAAGCTCTGGAAGCTTACTAGGAGTAGGATTTTTTCGATGTATTTTGTCGGAATTACTATCGAACTTAATAAAATGATTAATCACGAGAATTCTGCGCCTGCTGAGACTATTTGGAATAAATATATTTGGACAGATGAAATTGCATTCTTTTAAATTTTCCCTACCTCTTATTAAGGGTAGAGAATTTATATGAAAAACTAAGTTTTTTAGAGTTGATTAATTAAATTCTCAGTTTGGATTCTAATGTGGCCTAACTAATCGACTTCCTGTCATAAAAGCGAGCTGAAACTTAACCCATTGATTTGTCGCCGATGACAATGCATTCTATTAATATTTATTACAACCTTTTTACTGTCTTCTACGAAATTTGTGAATTTATGATGTGTTTGCCGAGCTAGTAGCGCCTACGATCATTGTAGCTATCTCAAACAACGGCTTTGGTGAACTATGATTTATCACGAGAAGCCATGGTTGGCCAATCTTGACATTTAAGTTGCCAATCACTATTTTTACATTACCTTTAAGTTTTTTTAGAACTCA
Organism: Bolitophila cinerea; assembly: GCA_010015015.2. NCBI lineage: Eukaryota > Metazoa > Arthropoda > Insecta > Diptera > Mycetophilidae > Bolitophila > Bolitophila cinerea. The sequence goes on from JAAAKO020087374.1 coordinate 6,449, forward strand.
TCTTTTATCCTCTCCTCCTTCTTTTCCGTGGGAGCAATCAAACAGTTTAATGAGATGTTAAAAATTATTGATTAGAGCGTTTTGGTTTACTATCTTTCTATCAGGAGACAAGCAGTCTTAGCTTCCTCATGGTTCTGATATTCAGTTGCCAGACCTCCTGAAACTCATTATACCCCCAATATATAGTTTGTCACTTTAATATAGTGAAATCATATTTTTATCCGCTACCGTTAATCCATCAAACTTGAGACTGTTGTTGTTGATGTTTATACAAAATTTTAAAAAGTGGCATTAAATTATATGAGAAATTAGGTATTTCGCCAAAACTAGACATATTCAATTTTTAAAGAATTGTTGGATTCTTTAATTCGATTTTTTATGGTATAATAATGTTTTACTTCAATCTGACCTTGTTTAAATTCATAGCAGAGCTCGTTATCATCAATTAAAGCTTTACAATATGTTAGAGTTTACATTCAAAATCATAGCTGATTATCATTATCGAGTCTGACGTCAGAATATATATATAAAATATTCATATATTATGTTTAAATATATATATATATACATATATTTATGTTATGTTTTATGTAATACCCCCAAGTCTAACTGTAATGTATGTAATCGTATATGTACATATGATATACACTAAATACTCAATAGATTTACATATTATGGATTTAATGATATGATACATTTTATTAAATTGAATGTCAAATATAAATGCAGTGCATTATAATGCATTAAATATATTATGTATTAAACAGTAAATACATTTCATAGGTAAATTTGCATAATAATGCATATGTGCAATCGTCCCGTATTGGACAGGTTGTCCAAATAATAATATATTATAAATGTCAAGTATACAGGGATTAGTACATTTGTTTAAATTAAATGAATTGATATTTATCGTATAAAGTTGAGTAAATTTAGTCTAGTTCTGATTCACAATAAAATCAAAGAAAAAAATAATATATATTATACATTTATAAATATTTTTAATGAAATGAATGAAATATTACTACATGAATTATTTATTATAAAATTAATGCCTACTTGGGCCTAAAATCACAGATACTGAGATATGACGCAACGCAACGACCTAGTCCATTACGCCACAGTAACAAAATTCTTAAAAGATTGTCATTTGGTCGATTCTGCTAAAAATCGGAAGTTTTATATAGAACTTATTACTTATTAGACGCATTTAGTCGGTGCTGCTAAAATGCTGCCGTTTTATGAGCATTTGGTTGATACTGCTGAAGAACTTCTTTTTTAGGAGCATTTGAATGCAACTGCTAATAGGCGCATTTAGTCGATGCTACTAAAACACAGCTGTTCTTTCGGAGCATTTGATCCATGCTATAGAGCTGTACTTTTTATCAGCATTGTTGATGACAAATCACATTTATTTCTATGACTAATCTATAAGATTCCGAGAACTTTTCGCATATCACCCTGAATTAAATATGTATTTGTATATATTTATATATTATAAATTATATACAATATGCATAATACAAAAATGATATATACATTTAAAACTTATTCCCTGTCCATATAAATCGAATATTGTGGTCTTGCCGCTTCGTCAGAAATTCCATGCTAACATTCCTAAGCATAAAGCATCGCGATTTGCGGTTAGGATAAGGTGCTTTATATAAGAAGTTAGGATTAAACTTTTAATTCAATACATATGCATTATGTTGAGTGAGTTTGAATGGTTTTCCTATATATATATATATATACGTATACTTCGTTTAAATTGCGTAGATTTAATATTAGATTTGCATAATCAAAAGTGGCGTATTATTATCAAATAATGGATATAATCTATAAAAAAACTTAAGGACCACGATTCGCGATATATTTGTTAATTGAAACGAGCAGATTAAAATATATAAATATTAAATCTTCTTTATATATAAACGTTGTTTTTCTTTTATTTTTGACCCGGTAGATGGCGTTGAAGTCAGTTATTAAATTCTTATTTTAAGTGTGTTTTGATTGCAATTCAGAATGTATGTTTAGTCATTAAAAAAATTGGTATGTTTGAATAGACCCAATAGGTGGCGCTGGGGTGATGATAGAATCGAGAGCTACATCGTGAACAATCCAATATTAAAACAATTATTTTAGATTTGAGCGGATTCTGCAGACGAATGTGGACTATTTTTGATAATTGCTGGTGGTGGTTTTGGCAAAACAGTTTCATTTGATTAATTTAGTCAAAATGATGCATAATTGTTATATAGTGGTTTGAACAATTCGGGATACTTTACGAAGAATTCTGAATCTACCGCCAAATACTCAAATAGAGTATAAGACACATTGTGATAGCTTAAAGTATTTTAAAACAGCTGTGATATCCACACCGGGATCAAACAGTTAACAAAATCGTAGATCTATACTTTTTGCCTAGACGGAAACACAAGATATTAGTGCTGCTGGTGTTTTTGGCAAATTCATTTTCATTTGATTAATATTAGTCATAATACGTTCAGAAGGAAAATAGCATCGTCCGGGACGCATCATTGTTGTTTGAACCGCTCAAACAGCACTGAAATTACTGTAACTATGTAATACAAAAAAAAACATTTCGTTATGGCGTAAGTCCTACAAAAAAGTTGAATTATTATTTGGGACGAATGCATGTATACCATGACTTTTATTGAGGTGTCAGGGCATCAAAAAATGTTTAGGCATGTTTTAAACTATATTCATTCTGCCAAGATGTTTGGCCAAAACCCCAATTATTTTATGTAATATTAGTTAAAATTTACATTAAAACAAATTAAAAACGTATATTGGCGGTTTTCCTTATTGGGAAATGTTTTTTTCCACCGCAAAATAAACACTAAATGAAGGAGGAGTGGTTTAAAAAAAAAGTAGCCCTAAAAAGCAAAATAGTATAAAAAAATAAAAGACTAACAAAAAATAAAAATAAAACAAAAGAATAGCTAGGACTATAATCTCAGGCAATGGATGAAAAAATGAGGTTAGGGTCTATAGTTTGAGATTTCCTCTTCTTTAACACACTACCACCCTAAGGTGCGGTTTTTACCTTTAAATCCTTCTTTTCCTTAAAAAAAATGTTGGGGCAACACAATTTCTAATAAGGACAACCTCTGCTACATGCCTAAAATGTAAAAAATATCATTTTTAAAATGACAGACTGCACAATTTAAAAAATATATATATCTTTGCATTTTTTCATTTCATTCAAATAGAAGTAACATAAAGTTCATATTATTAATTTTGGAGAATATTTTATTATTTGAATTGCCTATTTTAGGCACTCAAAACGTATTTTTAATTTTTGATCCAAGGATCAAAAGGTTTTAAAACCATTACTTGATTTTTTGTAAAATTAATACTAACCCACTTATAATACCGCAAGATTTTTGATAAATAAGTTCATCACGAGATGAAATAATTGCAATGTATTATATGAATTTCAATACAGCTAAAAATAGACTTAAATATAAATGTAGATGTTGAAAATATCAATTATCAATGTTATTATTGTTATATATGATTATTTCCATTAAAAAATCCTTCAAATCTAAAAAATCTTCAAGACTTTGTAATGGAGCCACTAAAGTTGTTAAAAAAATCCAATTTCATTGAGTTCACATTTCTTTAAGGGTTTTTTTTTAAGGATAACATGTTTTGCTTCCACGAATTCCTATGAACCCAACTGATAATTTAACCGATTGCAATTTTCGATCAGTTTGGCCTTAGACATGACCTTAATCAAATTTCAAGGACAATAATTATATGTGACCTCTTAAAGCTCAATTATGCCTGACCTATTGTTCCCGTGTCAGAAAGACAATAGATTTATTTAATGCCAAAATAACAAAACAGAAAACATTGTTCACACTGCATTATAATAAACCATTTTTTTCATTATTTTCTATATGTATGTATGTATTTTGATTTTTAGTAATTAAGAACATATATGTTTATAATTTATGTTTTCAAAAAAAAAAAAAAAATGCCTTATATATAAAAATTCTAACCAAAATTAAAAAAAAAATGAAAGGCAAAATAACGTTTTAAATATATTTAAATATATATATATTTATTTAAAATAACCCAATGTGTGTTGACGTACCAATAAATATAATTAGGTCAAGACAATATACAAATATTAAGGATCAAGTATTATCGAAAACAAAACAATCATTTAAAATATGTCCTAATCTCTTCTTACAAGTATTACAAACAATACTTAAATACATTGCTTACACGTTACACACATCCTAATAAAGACTAGGCTGAGATTTAGATAGTCAAAAGCTAGCGAAACTATTATTCAATGTGATTAATCTTGGGATATTTTCTATAATTTCATCGTACATAATCACGTATTTATATGTGTTTGCAATATTGTGCGTATTTCATTCGACTATATCTCGTTTTCGACGTGAATAGACATATATATACGTATGATAAATGGTCTATAATTCTGTAATACTTAATTTCCTCACTTGCGTTCAGGAATATATCTTGCGCACAATGATATCTCGTACGTTGCGTTGCGTCGCGTCGCTTTGCGTCAAGCTTCGTCCAAGCTTGAATTAAACTCCATGAAATAAGCGCTAAGTACCAACATCGAAACCACGATATATAAATAATACTATACAGCTAAACGCAGACGACGTATTAATACAGCTTTTATAGATATATATATAAATAAATATTATATAGCTATATAATTTTCCTATAATATGATTCTGTACTTTCTTAGATATGGATTATTTATATTATGCTGTGTATAGTGTATATTTAGTATATATAATGATACTTTCTTGGCGTATGCTTCTTTTAAGCCTATTTCAAGAGGCACCGCAAGGGTGGATCATGTGGTGAGCTTTATCCTCGTTCCTGGTAAGAGTACATGTTTTGTCTGTGTTCGTTGTACAACGTACATTTACGAGTATATATATATATATGAATATAACTAGTATATGTACATTGTACAACATCATCATTGCAAGTCACAAATTCGGACTGTTTGTGGCGACGACAAAAAGGGGAGAATGATATTTACCACTACATGTAATATGAAAATAAATATATTAAAGTATTGTACATACACAATACAAAAAATATATATTAAATATGTATTACATTTATATCGTAGATCTTTCAATTATATTAGAGATGTATAATTGAACACAAAATTAATATATAAATAAATATATACTGCTGATTTTAGACGTTGTAAATGTGATGATGTGATGTCCACCATCAATTTATATAGAAACGATACAAATGTATATATATATATATATTTTTTTTTATATAAATATTATTTTAAAAAGGACAAATATTTTAATGCCTTAACTTAAAATAGTAAAAATAATACAAAAACTCTTTTTTGAAAGATTAATATATGACATGAACAACCGATTTTAGACAAGTTTTTCTAGCCAACAAAAAAAATATATTTCTCTACGAATAACATTTTATAAAGGTTATCCCATTATTAAAAGTGTAATTGGAGAAAAGGCTGAAATACATAGTATGAGGAAGATAAGGCAGAAAACATAAAAAACGTTAAAATGTTTTTTTTTCTTAATAACTGGTAAATGGTAATAATATAGTGGTCAAAATGTCTATCACTCCTTTTAGGGGGGTTTACAGTAAAATAATCGAATAAATTTAACTAACTGCATCATTAAATTGTACCCTCAAATGTTTCCGTTTTAGCTTGTTATTTATACTTAATCCCAAAGTTCCAAAATTAAAATTAGGGGTATGATCTAATGGTGTGTAGCTGGAAGCGTCATTGTCAAATTCGCTAAAAGCAACCGCAATTACTGACAATTTACTGGCGTAACAAATAATAATTAAAAACTAACGTTACTCGTTTTAGAAATTACTTAATTGTCATACGCGAGATTATTTAATGGTTCTAATATTGTGCTGGTGGAGAATATTTGATTTTCGGCTCGCTAAATCTAATAATGCAGTATTTTTAACTAATTTATTCGTTAATATTTTTTCATATAAAATAGTTTAATGCAAACTTTTAAAACTCCCCTAAAAGGGTGATAAACACTTTTGACAGAAATGAGCAACTATCATTTATCTGTTAATCGCCATTGCAAACTGAATTACCGTTATCACGTTTCTTCCAATTAAAACTGCAGTCCCATGGGACCACAAATAAAATAAAACTATTAAAATGCTTTTTTTCTTCTTAAAAATAAATAGATATACATAATATACCTAAGAAACTTAATAACTAGAATTGCTTTGTCCGTCCTGTCACTCGACGCGTCTAGCATGTAACATTCACATAATTATGATTATGTTTTAAGTATACAAATTTAGAGCTCACTAAATAAAACCACTAAATAAAACAACAAATCCATGTAAACAACTTTAAACAACTTTTTTTTTAAGATACCATCAAAACTAAAACTTGCTACTATAACAAATTTTATCACTTTGTACAAAGTAAAAAGGGATCCACTTTGAAAAAAGTTAATTTTTTTGTATGCCACAGTAAAATATAATATAACTTTGTTAAAAAGTGAAAGAATTAACTTTGCCATCAAGTGAAGAAGACTCTGCCAGAAAGTGATATTGACTCTGACCACAAAGAAAATTTGACTTTCACACAAAGTGATTGACTTTGCCACAAAGTGAAAATAACTTTGTCACAAAGTAAAATAAATTTATAAAAAAAAAAATATGTATATATATTTAATTTTGTTTTTTTATATATTGAAGAGGAAACTCATCTTGTATAGCACAGTGAATCATACTGTGTACAAAGATAATTTAACTTTGAAGCACTTACAAAGTTATAAAAAAAAATTATTGGAGGCTTGAGATGAATTTTTGCCTTTGTCGTAGTAGTACTGTAAAATATGCCGGATTTTCTCTTAATTTTGCTCCATTTTTGTTCCGCTATAACTCACGAACGACTGAACCAAACAACAAACTGTCAAAAAAGACCTTTCCAACAGGCTATAGCATGACCCGATGCGATTAATGCAACTAGATCTACGCGCTTGCAACGAAACCTAGCGAAAATACCGCAGGACTTTTTTGACAACCTTATATATATAGATATATAATAAATAATAAAGTAATTCAAGTTTAATGTATGCATATTAAATGATAAAAAATTTCACATTCTGCGAATATATTTAATTACATAAATCAATATCCATGACCATGAAATAATAAGAATTCTAAACTTGATATATTTTTTCGAAATTTGGGATTTTTTTGGTAAATTAAAAAAGTTATTCATTTCAAAAATATATGCCAATTGACAATTTTATAAACTATGAAAGATTTTTTTTAACTCTAGAACCTTTTTTAGGGCACAAACCTCTTCTTCTTTCTGACTTACAACCAAATATGGGTCTGGGCCTCGGACCTCTAACCCCTATTCCGCATTACCGCTTTCCAGTCTGCTATAATCTAAGTGCATTTAAATCAGTATAAAAAAGGAGACTTTCCATCTTCCTTTGGGCCTACCATCTCTTCTTCAAAAGACCTTAAAATATTGCTCTGTTTTCCATCTTTTGGATGTGTAATATTTTTTTATAAACATATTAATTAAATAATTTAAGGTTTACATTTTACAGAAGAGACACTGATTTAATAAAAACACAATATTCAATTTTTATGTTTTTTATCACAAAAATATAGATAAGTTAGAATATTCACAAAAAACAACAACCAAACCTCATTGGATTGACAGATTAAAACAAAAATATGTTTTAAAGAATAAGTGTTTATTGTTTTTTGAATTTAATATGTACAACAAAGTGAAATTTACTAAAACGGGTCAGCGGAACAGAACGTTTAATTCAGGGAAAAATTCCTGGATTTCCGGGACGCCTGAACCCTAGACTAAACGAGGTTCAATGCGACATTGACAGAAAAGTGACAATAAAAACATGCTGAATTATTTTTTTAAAAACAAATTCCATTACCGTTTTGGGTTTGGTTCGAAATCCCGAGTTTTAATATTCCGTATATCAAAAAACAGTTTTTTATAAATCCCATGTTGCAATATGGGGATGTTCATATATTACTTACTTACTTACTCTTGGGGGTGAGTGGGTTTACAATTTAGTTACGAGGTGTTATCTTCTGTATTTTCTGGTTTATGTATTGTAAAAGGGGTTATGGTTTTTTTACGTTATTTTTTTATAATATTGTAACGGTTGTGTTCCTATTGGCGGAAAGGTTTGAAAAAATAATAATTTGGCAACATACAAGCAAAAAAACAATAGATTATCTAAAAATAATCAAAATAATAACAACAAATTAAAATCAAAAAATACGAAAATTTGAAATTCGAAATTTATAAAATATACGGGATTTTCATAATATAAGATTTTGATAAAATGGGATTTTGATAAACGTGATTTTAATCCGATTCATAACAATTACCGTTAATTGTATATTATTATTAAATTTTGAATTTAAAATAAAAAATCGTTTTTTTAGAGAACATTTAGAAATTGAAGATGCGTTTTTTTTTAATATCTTTCTACTAGTTTCTAGCATAAGATTGAATTAAGAAGTTTTATTCTTTAATAATTGTTAAATAGTTTCGGATAGGTTTTATAAACTTTTATTTAAATCTATTTTAAGGGTTAAAGTAAATCGTGCGTTTAAAAAAAAATGTGTCCATTTTTAACAATGAATCAGTACTGAAAATCGAAATAAAAAAATGTAATGCCACTCGTTTCCTAACACAGATAATGTGAATTTAGTTATGGTTACTGTTACGGGTAAATAACAATATAAAAATTCTGTTCATTCCGTTACGGGTGTATTTTTAGAAATGCGCACATTTTTATTTAAGTGTTATAAGTACAACATAAAATCAAGAAAAATATTTATTATTCCGTTAAAAAGAAGTCTAAATTATTTAAAAATCTTAAAATTATTTATTTGTTTATGTGCTCATGTATTTAGGAACATTATTAATTTATTTTGGGTACATTATTTTGAACACAAAAATGTTTTTTGGTGATATTTACTATTTATTTTGGGTACAGTAATTTTTTGTTGGTTACAAAATTGTTTTTTTAACTAAAATATATTCATGTATTTATAGATAAAAAACAATTGGGAACAATTTTTTTTTTATTTTAACGTTTTTGAAATTTGGAACAAATAGCTTAATAATGGTATTTTTGGAACTGACGTTCCAATAAATGTTAGTTTATTATTATTTTAAATTAAAAAAATATTTATACAAATAAGACGATTCTATATTTTGTATGAGTATATTTTATTACTAATTTAAATAAATTAAATATATTTAGGGAACTTTGATAAAATATTTAATTTCTGCTTATCATTATTGACGACCACTAAGATTATAAAAAAGGTTAAAACCTATATTTCTCAATAAAAATTACTAAAAAGTCCTTTTATATTGTTTTTTGTCAAAAAACTTGATGTCAAAAATAAAAAAACAATAACTTGTTTATACACAAAAAAAGAAATGTCTATGCTTGAACAAAATTTGAATATTTAAAATTTATTATTATTATCATTTATTATTATTTATTATTATTATTTTATTGTATTTTGTAAGAATTTATATATTTAAAATATTAGTTAGATTTTTGTAAATTAACGTAATTTTGATGTTTTTCCATTTTTGTAAATAAGCATATATTTTATAAATTTCAAATGCGCGCTATAAATATGACTTCGAAAAAACAATACACATATAAAAATAAAGTCGAATTTCAATCCACCCTAATGTACATGCGTAGACATTTTCGATTAGTGTTCTGATTAACAATTTGGAACATTTATACGTACATAATAGTGTAATTTACGAGAACGGTATAATACATAAATGATTTCGTTATCAAATAATTGTATCAGCATACAGTTGTATGCTTTTCATTTTATTATGTGTCCGCAATCGATTTCTCACAAAAACCGGATTTAGTTTATTTGTGTTTCTAATTTTGTCGTCTTATCCTAATGTTCAGATTTTATATCAATTATTTCATGCAATGAAAATCCACAGTAGAATCAATTATGTATGGGTAAAATTACCCATATGTTATTTTGTGCGTGGATTTTTCAAAACTTGTAGCTATGCCTAATCTACTTTAGAAAATAAGTTTATACCAGAAAACAACATCTGCAAAAATAATCGATCAATCTTTTAAAATTGATATAAAATTGAAATTGAGTGAAATTGTATTTAAATTGAAACAAGAACCGATATAGTTTTTAATATTTTGAGTTAAAATTAGTAAGTTTAAACTTCTCTTTAAATTTCATATTACCAAATTACAAAATTAGAAAATATATATTATTATATACTATATTCTATGAAAATTTTGTAATATTGAATTTTAACCGATCTCTTAAAGGGGAATGTGCAAAATCTGGGCTCACGCACAAAGACGTATCAAATTATAATTTTCCAATTGATTTGGTGTTATGGCGCATACAATTTCATTTTAAATTCCTTTCGATTATTTCTTTGGTGAAAAAGGTTATGCTTTCCGTTTTAAACTGTATCCTAAGGGATATCTTCGTATTACGGGTAAATATACTAAACCTAATACTGTCTGTATATATATATATATATATTTATATTATATATAGGGGAGAGTCTCCAGTTATGGTAAACATTGGTTTATGGGACAGTTTAAATTGTCTTATATAGTGTTGATTTAAAAATAAAAATGTTATAATGAATACATTTTCGTTACCATGACTAAATTATTGTTTGCAAGTAAAAAGTGTGTTACCATGAATTACATTTTTGTTACCATAAATACATTATTGTCACAGAAAATATTATTTTGTTACATAAAATAAATTATTGTACCAAACAAAAATTTGGTAAAAAAATATTTTTTGATTGTGATTTTTTAACTTTCTTGTTTAAAAAAGGGAGCGATAGACTATTTATCAAATATATAGCTTTCGAGAAGTATGTTGACTCACGCTAAATATGCAATACGATTTCCAACATGTCGCATAACCGGTGACTCTCCCCTATTATTTATATCGTATTATTATCGTATATTTTGTATATGTATTATGCTGTACAAATTTTAAACTCAAAACTCGTTACTCGTTAAATTTATAAATTTATACTCGTATGATTTATTTTTAAATTCTGAAAATTACCTTTTTTATGTGTGTGTGTACTAGGGTGGCCATTATTTGTTTTTTTTTATTTTTTATCGGGCCACCACACTAATATACAGTAAACATTAAAATTTCTCTTTATAAAATATATGTAATTTAACTGATTTTATATGCAGTATTTTATTGAAGTACTAATAGAATATAATAGAATATAATTAAAAATTCTGAATTTAGTCTACGAGAAAGCTGCTACAATTTAATTAAAAATTACTACCCTACCCTTAATATTTTGTATGAGTTACTCCATTATAAACAAAGATTAAGACTAATCACTTCGAACATATTGTTTATGGTTGTAATATGGTTGAATTTATGTGTTTTCTATTATTAACTGTATCATTAGATTTTACCTCGAAATATATTTTTTTGATATTTTTAACCCTTACCCCTAAAAAAATATAATTTAGGGATAAAAAAATAATGAGTTAGGAGTTATTTAAAAAAAAAAACTATTTAATCCCATTTGAATTTCCGCTCCATATTTTGCATTTCAACCCTTACGTTAAATATACATTTTAAATTGAGTTAACCCTTACAAAATATTAGGGGAAAGGGAGTTTTGTAGCAGCATAATCGTAGAAATAAGTCTGAAAATTTTAAATTCTTAGACCCATAATTAGTCCAATTAATTCAATTAAATTCTAGCTACAAAGTCAGTAAAATTAGTTATATTTTTTAAAACTTAAAAAAACACAATTTTTGTTTATGTGTTTAGAGTTAATTAAAAAACTCCTACTCTAGCGTGTACATACACGAGTGTGTACGTGTTTGCTAAAATCAAATAAGGGCCACTTGAGCTAATTCATATCGACTTGTTTTCGGTGACAATGTATTTAAAATGGTGTAGGATAATATGGATAAATGGGACACAATGTTTTCCAATAAATTGTAGCCAGCAATAATGCAAATAACAGTTTTGGGGTAAATCTACAAAATAATGTTATAAATTGGGCCAGGATTTTCCAGTGAATGCTTTTATTATATGTTTCTCAGTTTCGACAAATATACCAATTTCAATTATAGCATTTTTAAGAACACTTTAAGAACACTATACTTGTTTTCACTTTTTAAACATATTTGTATATAAGTATATATATATAAATCATATGTTTACATATTATAATTTGAAATCATATATTTATCACATATTCTACGAATCTACGGAAAAGTTATGCAATTCGGCATGCAATTCATCCCTTCGAATTTAATCCACAGAACCCCACAGAACCAGAATAATGGAATGGAATCTCTAAAAATATGTATAGCGTTTTACTAGTTTGTAATTGATGACGCTCTTAAATTAAGCAATACAAATATTAAACGAGACAATTCATTATTATTGACCTTAAAAAAATCTCCAATGAAAAGTCCCAGTGGTATACATAATTTTATAGATATATTTTAGAGAAAATGTCTCACGGTTGAGTATTGATATTAAAGTTTTGACAATTCGCAATTTTTTTATAAATTTTAACTTAAACCAAGATATCTTGTCACCTGATGGTTGATTGCCCTTTCAAGCACCTATGAGTGGCATAAAAGGCTTACAATGAGATCCCAAAGTTATGTCCCTGGTTTTGAGACAATTATTTGTTTTGTAATAAAAATGTATCAATCTAATTGCTAGTCGGTGAAGAAACGAAGTAAGTTTACATCTTTCCATAGGTTTTGCCAGAGCAAAAAAAAATTGTTGTTTTTATAAAAATGCGCGAATCTCAAAGGTCATGCACGCGCTTGCGCGTGCTATATGCTATTCTGGATATTAAAATATTTTCATTAACCTTTAAAATAGCTCGAAAACGGGCATTTCAGTTTCGCGCTAAATCACATTGCGCTAATAATAATATTTATTTTGCCTTCAAATTTTCTCTTTCGCCCCACCGGGTTCGACTGAACCTGATTTTGGGACCACATGGCCAATGTATTGTTAACCGGGCTCAGCTATCAAAACGATGTGTTTCGGATGATGTTTGTGTACGATTATCAGACATTTTCAATGTTTGGTCTTTTCGTCCATCAAAAAACAACCCAAGCATATTCTGGATGACTGTAGCTCTCTGTTCTTCATGGCGTAACCTCTTCTGAAAACGTCATACCTCAATACGATCAGTAATAACGTTGGTATTACTAGTCGTATATGTCCTCTTCATTTACAAAGCCGTAATTTTTAAGTACCTCTGTCCGATATACCATACCGATCTGTAGTTCGTGCCAATGTCGAAAAACCATGAGAAGGTCCAGCTCAATACAAATCATTTACAGGATTCTTATTTACTGTTGTTCTTATAAAAAAGTCTTAGGATTTTACCTCTATCTTCATAGAGGACCTGGTGTTCGTACTGGACATTGTATAATTCATTGTACTATATTTTTCACTTTCAAAACAATTGTAAGCTATTCGCATAAACTATAGTTTGTATACAAAGATAAATGAAATCCATTAATATTTTTTATTTAATTTACTAAAGAACTAGATACAAAGCTTTAAAAAAATAAAGAACATAAATCTTAAATGATAAATTGATAAAAGACCTAAATATTTTAAACGCTCTTTCTCATTTAAAAAATCACATATTTAGGCAAATGTAATTACCTTATAGAATCTTTCCTTTAACTTTACTTGGTACATATGACCATCGATATATTTTTCGTCACCTTTTTAAACCACTTTAAGTTTTATTATTCAGTTCAAACTTGGTAAATTGTCTAGTTAGTCCGGAACTTAGAAAACATATTTAAAAATAAACCTCTCTAACCTCTCTTGTTTAAAACTTGATTAGCCATTTTAAATTATCTAAACATTAAAAGTATCATTATAAAAAAAAGTTTCAATCTAAATCCAATAAATTTAAATAATCAAGTATTATTTTTACCCTTCAAAATATAGATGAATGACAACGCAAAATGGGCGCCGAACTCCATTGGCAGATGAACATAAAAGAGTACCTCGCCACTTTAAATCGATCCAGGTACCAGAATGGAAGCAATGACGATGATCAGCCACTGGAAAAGGCTTGGCTTGACTCGGGCCCGGTTATTCTGTTGATCATGCTCTACTGCATCGTAGTATTTGGTGGTGTATTTGGAAATGCATCGCTGGTTATCAATCTGTGCACGCATACATCGAAGCGACTCCGTAATCCCATTATGGTGGCTTTGTGTTTGGCTGACTTGATGGTTACCAGTGTATCAGCTCCACTTACAATTGTTGCAATCGCAATGACGCACCAGCCGTGGAGCATGTCTGTGTTCAGCTGTAAGATCATATATTTTATGCAGGTAAATTAAAATTCATTTTTAGAAATCCGTAGGTTACGTAAAGCATGGCTTAAATATTCTCTCTAGTCATAACATAACAATAATATACACATTTATTCACTTGCATTTCTCAAGCACGTGCGTATAGCATTACATATAGTAGTCAAGTACAGAGTTTTGTCGCACCGTGGGGGTACTTTATCTCTGAAACACATTTATCATTTTTTGAATGTCAAAAGGGGATGTGGAATGCTGATGAAGATGATGATGATGACAAAAGAAGTTTCAGAGACATTGTACTCATGTACTTTTTGTAGGGTTGTATATACAATACTTGTACCACGTTGTGCATGCAAATCAAAATCTAAATAATATATATGTATACAGAAATGGTAATTTTCCTCATCGTGTTTCTTAACATTATTTTCTTGTATATTTTTGGGTCGCCGTCGTCGTCGTCGTCGTGTCGTTGCATCTGTATGTGTGTGTGTGTGTGCGTACGTATATATGTGTGCTATCGTCACACAGTCAATGCCAGTGGCTGCTAGCACCATTAGTCTTTTGATGTTGTCGCTGGACCGTTATGCGACAGTAAAACACCCCCGACTGGCACAGCTTCGTGAACGACGCTTTTTGCCGGCTGTGCTTGCGTTTGGTGGATGGTTGGGTGCTGTCGTTTTATGTTCACCCATACTGCTGGCATACACCATTACATCTCGAGAGGTTTTCATAAAACCCACAACTCGTGCGGCATCCTCGTGTGAACCAGATTATGGATCCGTACAGCTACACATTTGGTTTATTGTGTTGCACACGTTGTTCGTGTTTGTGATACCCGGACTAGGAGTGGTATTAAATCACCTGGGGGTAAGAAAAAAACTGTGTGCCCTATCGTTGACCGCACGAGCGGCTCATGGTGAACTACCCTTGCCAATGCCTATACTACGGAGGCCTACGCACATGATTATCGTTACGGGCATGGCAAATGCAGGCCAAGCTGTGGGTGAGGATAGTTCCGATGATGAACAGAACAACACCAGCGAGAAGAACTACATGATGGAGACTAAGATGCGCTGCCATCCCAGAACACCAAGGTAATTATGAATAAATAATATTACATTTACTTTAATTTAATGAAAACAATAGCAAAATGGTTATAAGGTGAGACTAATAACTTTAAACATCACTTCAAAATGTTAAGGTGTTATTATTTAACATTGCCATTGAAATAAGTTTCTATACTAAATTTTAAAACAAAATAAGCGCATTAAACGATTAGTTCAAAAAACAAATAATTAAACTGCATCGTTTCAACGTCAAACGCACGCGGCTTCAAGTTCTAAAGTAGACTTAAGTGCGTCAGTATCATGTATTTGGGAAAAACGGCTTGAAGCCATGTCTGTGCAATAAACGAACGAGATTCGTTTGTGTATAATATATATAGTGCACTGTATATATGCATAATATACTATATACATGCGTGTAATTAATTTAAAATCCACTTTCGTACTATAGCGCCGACCGTTAGATCCGGAGATATACGAGTTACAAAATCATGAGAACTCATGAGAAATCATGAGAAGTCATGAAAAAA
>JAAAKO020087485.1:0-22481 GCA_010015015.2 Bolitophila cinerea
TTGCAAGGGATCTTTATATAATCCTAGAAAAATACCAATTTTAGTAGAAATAAAATAAATCGTTCCTTTTAAAAAAATATTGTGCCCAAAATATACATAAATTATTGTTACCAAAGTAAAAAAAGCCTTACATAAATACATTTTTGTCCTACATTTTTTCTGATATAGAAGATAAATTATTGTACAAATAAAGCTGTTTTTGTTGCAAAAACATTTTTTTTACGTAAGAAAAATGTTTTTACGAAAATAAGAAAATTTATACTATTAAATTCGATAGTACATTTTTAAATTACCAAATCATCGAAACATTAGGTTTTTTCAAACTTCAGTGATTGAAATTTGTTTGTAGAAATAGATAAAACTGATATTTTGACAATAAAACTCAGTAAAGGAATTAAAGCATCCTTTACTCAGTTTTATTGTCGATTATTGACCTATGATTAGACCATTAGAGATCGTTAATATAATAAAAATTGTTAACTTCTTAAAATAACAATATACGAATCGATATATTTTAAAACTTAAAACAATATTTATAAAGATTAAATAATTAGTAGTTTTTTTTTTCCAAACCGCCTTTGTCTTCCGTGTGGACTAAAACTGTTATTATTTTTTTAAATACATTAGTTCATTATTTTTTTATTAGGTTGAATAATTTTTAAGTTAGTTCTATGTAGTTTTATCAGTCGACTACAAATTTGAGTTTCTACCCATAGCTTTAAAAATACGATCTCTAGACAATCTCAGACGTCTTTATGGTGCGTAAAATTATAATCAATTTTCATAAAATTACCATAATAATTAATGATTTTAAATATTATTAATAAATAAAAGATTTCTCAGGAAAATCTTGCAAAGAAAAAGAAATAAAATATCTATCTAAAAAAGGTATGTTTCTAAAAAATGTGTATTCCTAAATAAAATGAATGTGCATTTTAAAATAACAATGATCCTAAAATATAAATGATCAGACAGAAAGTAAAATCTGCCCCAATAAAAGAGTTTTTGTTTTCTTTTTATAAATATGCGTAAAAATGTAAGTTATATAAAAATCGAAATCGAAGTGAAACATTTTAGATGATTTTTATTTAGGGATATTACAATAAGACAACTCAACTTAGTGGCCATCATCATGGAGTAGAAATGGCACGATAATAGAAGGAAAATAGCTTACGATTAACGAAAAAAGCTAAAAGCTACTGGTGTCAGTTAAGCAACATGATGACAGCTCCTTTTCCTAGAAATGAGAGCAGTAATGTCTAAACTAATTTAAAATGTTACTAAAACATTATTTTCACTTAATCCATTTTTAATTTTATTCCAAATCTCTGTATGAGTGGTCCAAACTTTAGGCGAAAACAATATCCAAACACTTATACAAATTAATATAACCACTTGATGAATGCAAAAACGTATGACTGGCAACCCTAAAACATGTTATTTGCATAGATCCACGTGTGTATATATGCAATCCAATACCTTACCACGACAGTCAAGAGTAAAATTACATATACACACAATCACCCACACCCATAGTAGGCAAATATGTATGTAAAACATAAATACAACCAAAAACATCCCCCTACACACACAAACATACATACACACATACAAACACAACACACATACGCAAACAGCGCAACACTGAATGCTCTCTCACCGCACACGACGCAAAATGTGCGAGTAAAATTGTATATAATACTCGTCGACTCGTACCTCAACTTAATTTATATAAATCAACAATTTTGTTGACAATATTTGCAAGGGCCAAACAAACACAAGGATATTGCTGGAGCAGCAGGAGCAGCAGGAGCAGCAGGAGCAGCACAGCGTTGACGGCACAAGCGAGCGCGCGCGAGCCATACTTTGAGTTAATATATCTATAGCAATTTTGGACAGGAGATTATTTATTTCCCTTGGGGGTGTACAAAACGTACACAAATGTATAGGAGATGTATGTGTGTGAGTGTGTGTGTTTCAGTTTACGTGGACAACGCCAATAAACGGAAGCTGCTTGTGCATTTTCCGTTGAAACGTACACATAATGGTCTGTCACTAGGGAAAACTGTGTTTCTGTACGCGCATTTGTGTGTGCTTCTATTTTGGCGAGCTTTTGCTCTCTCTCTATGTTTGTATTGGTCTACCGTGTCGTACATAAATGAGAAGATATCCTTGCATAATTGCTTGCGTTGATAGTTTGAGAGAGGGGGTGGGCGGCTTTGACGACGCGATCTGTTTACGAACTGGTGGCGAATTGTAATTGAATATCATTTGACTTATGCGATGCTTAAATATATTATGTTATATAGAACTCTCTCGTGTATTATACTGAAAATACAATAACATTTAATTGAGGTTTATATATACATTTCACATTTCAGTGTATCTATAATGGAGCTTTTTTATCAAATAAAAGCTTTGGATTTTATAATAGAAAATTATGATCATAAAGGACACAAATAAAATATCAATAGAAAAAAAACTCGATATAAAAGAAAATCGATTTCAATGCGCCTGCATTCCGCGGCCAGGCGTCGCGTCTCGGCAATGGCGACGCTTTGTTACGATTCCGATCACGCGCACGTTATTTAATTTTCCAGCAACGGTGCCATGCCACTTATCGAGCATCTTCAATTATTTATTTATCTAGCATTGAATGGTTTATCGATAGAAAACGTTTGTGTGTGTGCGAGCGTGCGAGCATCTGTGCCGCACACCCGCATAAGCAGAAATCTCTATAGCATCTCGCGAACGTCCTCGCCGCACCTGTACCTATACCTTACTATATCGGCTTCGTTTCCAATTTATATTATATTATACGTATTTTTTCTATTTTTACCCAGTCCTCCAGCTCTAACTCTTTGAAAGCGCTCGCCCAGACATTTATTTTAAAATTCACAACCAATTTTCTCAACTTCCTTTACACCATCGTAAATATCCCGGATAGCTGGTGCTCTTTTTAAATTCGCTTTTCAGAGAGTTTTTCTTTATATGTATATTACATTTATATTTATATATATACAAGTAGAATTCACTTGGTTTTGTATATATATATAAACTTACATGCAATAATATGTAATCGATGTTGAGCATTCCAGTCACGATGGCGCTTTTCACCTTGTTTTATTACTCACCTCGTTATGTAGCGTATATACGCTACGCTACGACGCGTTACGCCCGTTCGACCCCACCAGTGCCGTTCCCGCACACTGTGCCCGAGCGCGCGCTGAGATTCATTTAACTCACCTTGTCGCCCTGACGGCATGCCCAGCACCACCACCACCACCACCACCACACCACCACTCCACCACTCCACCACACCAAAACCATCACCAGCGAGCGCGAGTGCGAGCGGCGAAAGACAAAATTGAAATAGATTACGATATGACTTTTTTTTGTTGCGCTAGCCATTCCCTTTCTTTTTTTGTTGTTGTTAGCATCTCTTGTGGCAATGGTGGTGCAAAATTGCGAGAGTACAGTGTTAATGGAAGCTGTCAATGTGTGCCGTGTGGTTTCGGAAAGTGTCACGCTGAAAAATGGCCATCTATTGTGGATGCGCTCGACGTGCGCGCGCCCATTCCGCCCGCTATGGGAATATCGGATTTTTACCTTTTAATGAGGGGTTCGCCTTCAGAGAGGTGGCTGCGCTGTCAATTTCGGTTTAGCGAGAAAACTTTGCTGGCAAATTATGTATATGATATCCCTAATTAAGGAGCTAAGTATTTCTCGGAGTTTTTTCAAAGATTTTTGGGTTAGTCAGTTTGAATTACTGGGCTTAGAGGTAGATTAAATAAGCTTAACATCACGTGATTTTACTTCAGATTTTTTTGTGAATAACTAAATATTTGGCTAAAAGAAAATAGCAGATTTCTAGCTTTTTAAATCATTATTCATAATCATTATTATTATTTACATATATTTGAGACTTTCATATTTTTGGACAGTCCATTTAAAAAAATTTCAAAAGTCTTAACTAAAAGAAACCTAATGTGACTTTTGGTATATAATCTAAAATTTAGAGAATATCATCTATATTAAATGGTAGAATATATCTGATTTTAGAAAGATGATAGAAAATTTATGTTTTTTTACTTTCCGTCACCGAATGTATTTATGAAAGATAAGTTATATTTGATTGATTAAAATGATCTTTTTAAGATTTTTTTAAATTTGTATTTCTGATGAAAGATTATTGATTTTTTAATGAACAAAACAACTTATTTTTTACTGATAAAAAATACAGATTGTGTTACTGATGGTGATGCGACTATTTTATATCAAAGGAAAATTACTATTTTTGAAATAAAGGGAAATAATTGTATATGTATTCAATGGAAATTCCTATTTTTTGCTGATGGAAAATATACTATTTCTTAATTATTGATAACACCACTGATTTAATACTCAGATATTGATAAACAATAATAGTTTTTTTCTGTTATATAAAATGACGTAAAATCATATTTATAAAATTTAAAATATATTGTTTTTTACTAGTTGCATATAATTATTATTTTACTGATATGAAATCCATTGTTGTAAATAATATTTTTTTCCTTATTCAAATTACCGAAATTTATAACTGCTTACGAAAACTAAATTTGTTTGTGATTAACATTCATTGATGTTCTCCACTGAATGAATTTTAATTATTTGTGGTAGCCCTTGGCGTAAATGAGTAGAAAGTTACGTCATACCCCAGGGGATGTGCGTTTGAGATCGGAAAGACATTTTTATTAAACAAATTATGTTTTATTTCTGGTTTGCGTTCACTGTCCTCTGGGCCATCATCCGAGCAGGGATGTAAATGTTTCCTAGAGTGCCCTAGTTCTATCGTTATTCTGACAAAATAAATCGACACAAAACCGAAAAAATCATGATACTTCTAATACCTATACCAACACTGGTTGTATATTCAATAAATTTCAAAATGTATGTATAAAATTTATATATTTAATTAATTAATTTATTTTTTAACAATTATGCATGTTGTTATTGACAATAATATATGGTTTAAAATTGTTATTTGTAAATGTTATTAATATGTTTTTTACTGATGTAAAAATCAATGATTTTATTTGTTTTTGCACAATTTTTCTATCGTAAAAATACGCTTTTTCACAAATGCAAATACTTAATTACAGATTAGTTTTACTTCTCAAAGAACAATATATTTGTATTTAAATCACTTTTTTTAACTGAACGAAAATTATTATTATTTTTGAAGCTTACTCTTGATTTCAATCGAAGTTATTTGATATTAATGGAGAATAAGATTTTACTGATGGAAATCACAGATTTTGTTTCGGAAAATCCCTGACTTTTTACTAATAGTTAATAGCAGTAATTTATTACTGATTAAAAGAAAAAGATTTTAAAATGATGTTTACTCGCCTAATTATAAATAAATACAGATTTTTTATCAAAATTTATTAATGAAGGTAGCTTGATTGATAGAAAGAACAACAAAAGAACAATAAAATACGCATACATTTTTTTATTTTCAAAATATTTATATTCTTAATTTTTGTTGATTTTCTTAAATTTCTGGATCTGCTTGATTTTTGGTTAAAAGAATTAAAAAGTGTTGTAAAGTAACATTTCATATTTAAACTTGTCTAGCCAAACCATTTGTACCCAATTTGAGAATAACAAAAAGCGCTTATATCTTCATTCATCGAAGCTTATAAAAATATAAATATTTTCGGCAAAGGAAACCTATTTTTAACGCACGCGCGGTTTTTGTGCTCAATTTCAATATTACAAAATTGTGCGAATTTATTTAACGCCTAACCCCTGCCCGAGCATTTGGGTTATCCGGCATATCAATCACCCATACAGACTACCAAATCCAGTTATCGGCACAAGAATGCGCGACGCAATGACTTGAGACACATTTAAATATGCTTCGAACGAGAATGGGTGTTAATATACACGTACACATCCACCCACACACACACACACACACACACACACACACACACACACACACACACACAGACACACTCAGACTTAAATTCTGCATATATAAAATGAATAATCTAAAAAGTGTATGTATAGCTTATATAAAATGCGATCAATCAGAACCCATTACGTTCGGATGGTTATGCAGAACGAACACAATATGTATGCATTTACGCGTGTATTGACAGAGATGGATATAGTATTTATTTTATTTATGTTTTCGAACACGTTTTAGGAATCCCACCAGTAAAGTAATAACCACTTAAATGTGTGTATAATATACAGCGTGAGCGGGCGCAGAGAAGACGTGCAAATGTGTTTTTTTTTTGTGTGTGTGTTTTTTTAGAGGGTTGTTATATTTTGTGTCTGGTTTAAATTTAATGTGTTTATCGGGGTGATGCATATGTTGTGTTGTTGGAAGGTTGACGAAGTTTCTTTGTTCCGATCAGATTGTATGTATACATTCAGACAGGGAGCACCATTGTTTGCAAATCTTC
Source organism: Bolitophila cinerea (assembly GCA_010015015.2). Taxonomy (NCBI): domain Eukaryota; kingdom Metazoa; phylum Arthropoda; class Insecta; order Diptera; family Mycetophilidae; genus Bolitophila; species Bolitophila cinerea. The sequence goes on from JAAAKO020087485.1 coordinate 6,462, forward strand.
TTGGGAAACATGTCACAAAATATTCGATGATGTTTTTTATTTATTATCAATTTATAAAAATGCGGTCGTTTATGTACATAGATTTATATTTCAGAATTGTAAGCCCATATACTTTGCAGGACAGACAGTCTTGATCACTTAGGCAAAAAGGTTAATACCCTTTTTCAGTACAAATGGAAATTGCGTATATAGCAAAAAAGGTCTAAGATGTACAAATAGTATAGTTATTAATAAAATTTCAACTGGTTTTAATTCAAATTTCTAACAAATTAAAACAAAATTTTTATAATATTTTAAGTAATTTATTCGATTTTATGAATTAAAAGCAAATGTTTTTTTATTCAAAAAATCGGAAATCCTAAATATTTATATGATAAAATCAGAATTGTTATTAATATTTTTTTTTGGGTAAAGTATTTAAAAGATAAAGATAGTAAATCACTAGATCACGAAATATAATAAGAGCAGATGAATATACATAATTTAAACCAGGCTTCAAAGCAATTTGGAAAATTGATCATTTAAATATTTTAAATAATTATTTTTCTAGAGGAGCATATTGTAAAAATACAAAATTCACCATGTTGGCAAAAACTATTATAGTGAGATTTATAAATATGTTTTTTTTTTTATTTTAACCATTAAAATTACAGGCAGGTTTTACAACTTAAAAAAACGATTTCTTTAGTTTTTATTTAATATATTTTATTAAATTCTACATTTTTTTATGTGGGTAATAAATAATATATATTATAGTAAGATAGTCACTTTTATATGAAAATCCAGATATTGTTAATAAATCTGTTTTTTTTTGCTTGAATTGTAGGTTATGGATATATAAATTGTATAAAATATTTCATATTAGGGATTTTAAAGTTTAAATTTCGATCCCAACCCAATAAAATTAAATATTTTTAAATGTGAGAAATGTAGAACGAGGGTAACACGAAGATAAAAAATATATTCCTTTAAAATTAAAAATATAAAATTTATTCAATTTTTCAACAATATTTGCAAGAACTTATCTCTTGGACATAAAAATATTTTAAAAAAATATTTGATTTTGTCGTTATATACATTATTTAATCTAGATAATATAGCGGTGAAAAGGGATCTTTGCCGTGCAAAAGGTTGTGTATTTAAAAAACAACTTGTTGCCTAGTGGTAGGAGGTGAGCTCAATTTGAATACGGATTTAAATATATCGTTTCTAAAAAATATGGTGCTCATATTAAATAAAAATGCAAACGAAGGTTTCGCTTTATATTGTGCGTCTTGGCAACACTACGTGTGATCAGAAGCAATTTGACATCTTCTTTGAAAAGTTAGACATTTTTTAGCATACACGTCGTACGTCGAACGTTTTTATTTACGAGCACTATTTGGTCTGCTTACAGCTAGTTGAAAAATTCATCTTGGCGAAATGATTTATTTTGATTTTAGACGTGGAGTATTGAGATAAGAGTGCATCGATCAACTTGTTTCGAATTTTGTCAATAAAGCATCACACCTAGTTACTGTAAAATAACTTCAAACAGCTCCTTTTTGGGCACCCACTTCAGAGTGGTAGAAGTGCTTCGAAAATGGGTTCCAACGAATGCAGAATGCAATTTAATTTATAATTTACAGTTTTCTCATTATTAGGCTCATAATATAAAAAGCAACAATTGTATTAAAAAAATTGCCAAGAAAAAATTAACGTTTACATTAAAAAGTATTAAACATGTTGTGTTTTCTTAATTCAACCGTTAAAGAGTTGATAATATTTACAAGTTTTTGTTTCAAACGAGCTTTTTTTGTTTGGAGTTGGAGCCGTCAATTTGGATAATTGTCTTTATAAATTATATTTGAATTTAATCTTTTTAGAAAGAAGAAAAAATTACTTTCAATTTAATTGTAAAAATATTTAATTTAATATAAATTAATGCAAAATTATAAAAAAAAATTTTATCGTTATGTTCCTAAAATGCAATCTACAATAAAATCTAATTCTGAAATGATAAAAAGTAAGTTTTCACTTTATATATCGAGCCCTAAATAATAACATACATAGTTCAAAAAAGCTTTTAAAAAATATATGTTCACTAAGAACAACCCTAGACAGAAATATTTTGATGGAAAACAATACTATCCCAAATAAATATTGAAATGCTATAAATCCACATTTAATACTAAATCAAAGATCACCTTATAAAAAGAAACATATAATCCCATTGTGAATAATCATATTTATTATGTTCAAATCGGAACATTTTCTCCGTTTTCTCGCATGTTTTCCTTTCTTCGTACTGCTGTTGTTGTTATTATGATTTCACACACTTGCCCAGCGATTTCAATTAAATTTCTAATCTCTCCCACATGTATTTCACGCGTGCTTTGCTCACTTGCTCTGTCTCTCTCTCTCTGGTATAATAATAATATCTCATAAAGCACGTGTGAACTCTTCAACTTTTCCGGAAAACTTTTAAACCGCAGAGAATGCGGTGCGCGCGCGCTATGCGGTTAGGTTTTTGCTCCCAGCCTCTCCAAAGGCATTCCATCTGCGCCTATATACTATATGTGTCATTTATGTATATATACGTGTAACACATTCACATTCTAGTGCATATACATAAATCTATATGATGTATATAATGGTTACATGTATTATATATCCTACACACGCGGGATAAAAGCGCAGAACTTTTCCAACAAACACACATGGTGGTAAAAATGATGTAAAAGTATGTATATCATACATAATACATATATATATAAATAAATCCACAGTGCTATAACTTCGCTGTCTACCGATTAAACCACAAGTACAAACAAACCGCAGCATGTGTGTGTATCTGTGAATGTATATGTGTGTGTGTTCCGGGGAGCAAAGGATGCCCACCGAGTACATCTGTCTATATACCCGTACGAAATTATATTATATGTATACATTGCTTGAACACTGAACACTTATTTGCCACTCTTTTATTGAATTTTATGTGCGTTATGCTATTCGCAAACGGTTAATGCGTACAATGAAGCCTCGGAGCTTTTGCTCGATCGCGTTCAGGCACCATCCAGCCGCCACCGGGCGCATTACGGCCGAACGCTTCTATGGAGGTATATTCTTTGAATAGACACACACACATACAGTCATACTGGAAGAGATAGCCAAAAACCAGGAGCTGCGCGCACGCACAACCAACGAAAATAATTTATCCAGATTAGGGAAAAGCCTCTCAAATACGCACTAAAGCACACAGCCATAACGGCGCGGCCGGAGCGGCCGGAGCGGCAGTGGCGGTGGCGCACACCCCGAACATGTGCAGTTAGCATAAATTGAAACCTAAATCTCCTAAATGGACTACACGCACAATCTTTGTGTATACATGTGTATAGTGTATTAATATATTATATCACACACGCACACATACACACATACACACATACACACGTTTAACACGCATTCTCGCGCATCCGCCACACAGAAAATAGATATATATATATATATATATATATATATATATATACAATTATACATATATAGTATATTGTAGCCGTTTGTGCTTTCTGCACTTATAGTCGAAAAACAGCAAAGACATCATTTTGGCGGTGCGTATAATTATGTTGAGCGAGCATCTGGCAAAAGGATATATTCATTTGGATTCCCTGAATTTATTTACGTTCCGTTTGAGCTGACAAGCAATTTGTTTATATTTTCAAGACAATGAAAATTATATAAATATATATACTATATTTTCTCTATATACATTTTGAGCTTTCGCTGCTTTTTCCTGCGCTTCTACTCGCGACTTCCAAAAACTATGTACATAATTCACACACGAGAAAAAGTCCTCATTCAATATCATCGTAAACACTTCGCTGTACAATATTACCCCAGCCCCTATTCTAAAGACATACACACACACACCCTTTTGTACCAGCATTATAGTGCGGTGTCGCTTCGGCGCTGTATACTATATTTATACTATGAGAATAAGCGCTAAACGCTGTTTTGTTCGGGATCCCTATCAGAATCAATGTTAGCCACGCGAGTGCGAGCACGCTCCAAAAATACGCCTATATATCTTGGCGCCACTAAAAGCTTTTATAGCTAAAGTTTAAGCATAAATCTATATATCATATATAAATATATACATTTATATATGTATATATATATATAAATTTATAAAATGTGTTTCCGTAGAAATATAAAAGTGTATGTATTTGTATATCCTGTATATCCTGTATATATTTATACATATAAATAAAGCTTATTCTACAAAATTGAGTATATTGTATTAAGTTGCCGTTTTATCCAATTTATACTTGATGTTTTGAGGTTTATAATTTAAGTGAGATACATTGATGTTAGATTTCGTTTTCGGTGGATACAAGGAAAAAAACTTAAAGTATAAATCAAGCAAGTTTTATACATAATTTAATGACAATGCCATTATTGAATTGAAGGATCGGAAATTTATCGTTTTTTTGTCTGGTTATTGGGATATTTATATTTATATATGGTTATAATTAATATGGTTGCTAAACGCATCACGAGCAAGGCACTTTTACTAAACCAGTTTTTTTTATCAATAAGGATAGAGACAAATTTAATAGATGTTGTAAAGCAGTTCGTTGATATTTAATGTCAATGTATTAATAAAAGAAAATGTAAATATCAATTGAAAAAGAATTTTCGAGAACTGTTGCTGATAAAAATAGTGTAGAGTAGATCAAACTAGTCAAACTTTTTTCTTAAAAATATATAATTTTGGTGAAAAGTATAAATAATATCTAAAGTTTCAAAAGTCATCAATTTGAATGGTAAATATTAATAAAATTATTAATATTATTAGGCGTTTTAGAAATTAATTAATTTATTAATATCTAAAAAAATATAATTCAATATATTATTTAAAGAATACACTTTGTTTAAAAAAACTTCAAACAAATGATAATGTAAATATATATACCAGCCAAAGAAAAGATGTATTTGTAAGTATAATTGTATTTAAGAAAAGATCCGTGTAATTCTCTTTATTACATTGGTATCAAACAGTTTTCAATTCTATTTTTAATCATATTTAAAAATCACGTTTTCAAATGTGGTTGTCTCATCTGAACCACAGACACAACAGATAAATCTACATCGGAATCAAAGTCTGAATCAATTATTGGTTTAAAAATGATGTTAGGCATGTTGCATATGTTTTTATCAAATTTATAATTTTTGGCTTTAATTTATTTTTTTAAAAATAAACCTGTTTTTCTTTTAATGATTCAGGGTTTTGCAGAAATTTCATGATTGTTATGTCATGTTATTATGCTAAATGCGGCGAGATTTGTATGGCGATGAACGAATTTAATTTCTCGAGCGTTTATACAAAAAAAGCTCGACACACTTTACAAGGTATAGTTTGCCTGTCACCCTTTTTAGAAAATAGCCCGAGCTTATTTGAGACAAAACTTAAGAGCCAGCTCGAGCTTTATTTCCCCTTAGGTGGGTCGATAAATAAACTCTAAGTGAAAACTAAATCGGTGATTTCTAAAATTGCCGTTGACAAGTCAGCGAAAATCAAATCAACAACTTCTGTGACGGAAGCCTATTAGGGTTTTCGCGTGCCAATTAAGGGCATGCATTTTGTTTTAATTCGCCTAAATAGAAGACACTTAAAGTTTCACAATTAAACTCCAGCTTTACTTTAGTACAAATGGTGGCTGTGGCGTAGGTAAGTAGGTAGTTACGTTATACTTTAGGGGACGTGGATTCGAGTCCTTGTAGACTGCAAATATAAAAAATTGTGTGTTATTTCTGGTTTGCGTTCATTGTCCTCTGGGCCACCATTTGAGGAGGGATGTAAATGTTGCAAAGGGCGCTGTAGGTTGATCGTACTTCTGACAAAATACCTCGACAAAAACTCGATAAAGTAATAATATCTTTAATATATAAACCCACGCTTATGTCTCCCAATCTAACTTCTTCTCTTTCTGTGATATTATTCAGATAGAATTTTTTACAAGATCTGCGAAACCAATAGTTATATTTTTTTGAATTATGGTTTCGATTGGATTCCAGCTTTTTTTGGCTCGGTTCGGTATCGGTTGGTATTTAAAAGTAAAACAGCTGAGCCGTTCCTATTTGCGATCCGCTAAAGCTACGATGCTGCTGGAGAGAAAAAAATCTTATAAGATTTCGTCGTATGCCAGGTTGAATAATTATTAATAAAATATAATCGCTAAAATAATAATGAAAATAGGTGCTTAAACCTCTAAAAGCTAATATCTATGCCTTTTATTAATAGAAAATACGTTTTTTAATCCTATTTATCCACAAAATGCAATTTCTCGCAGAAGACGGATTCTCGTATAAGGAATTTGTATACAAGTAGCTCAGTTGCTCACTTTTGAAATACATACAGTTAAATTTTTCTTGTAAACACAGTTTTTCGCAAACGATGATAGAACTCTATAAACATACAAACAATTTCAATCCTGATTCAATCAATCGCAACTTTCGGCCAATCATGATTGGGCCAATCGTTTCATTCATTCAGTCAATCGTAAATCAGCCCAATTGAAATTCTGCCAATCGTAGTACTTTCGTCTATTATTCTTATTATTCTGTTGAATAAAAAATGTTTATTGTGAATATATAATTGTCGCTAAGAGTTGCATTTTTCGTAGACGTTGAATATATTGAATGTTTCGTTAAAGAGTTTTTTCTCTCCAGTAGCAGCGTTAAGGGTTCTTGAATAATATTAGTATATATTTTTTTAAATTTAAACAAAATATTTATATTTTTTAGATAACATATAAAGAGACTTTAAAATCGACTATTCTGGGTTTATTTAATTCTTGACGGTTTCTTAAAAACACTTTTTTAAGGTTTCTGTTTTGCTATTAATTTTGCAACGAGTTCTTAGGGATTGATACCGGAAGCCATTCCATCCAAGAAAATTAGTTAAATGTATTGAGACAAAAATCGATGATTTTATAGCGAGTAAACTGATAAAAGGTTCAAATCCAAGATTCATTTAAATCATTGAACGACTGACCTTTATTTCAAATACAATCGATCCAAAACTCCGAAATACCTGTCCGATCAGGCTAAGCATCGAAATCGTTAAGAGCCATAAAGCACGATGGCGCAAAGCATTTAATGTCGGTTATGCTAAACAGACGGATTCGAATCGATTCCGACAAGCAATTTTAAATAATCCATATAAATACATTCGCATATTTTATATACAGTTATATACATAGATATGTGTATATTCGTACATATGTTTTGTATATATTTCAATATAAAGATATGTACATTATATACATTTTTTTCTCTCTGTATTTCCGCCGTTGTCTGACAACCCAACTGTTTGGTATATATATATATATATATACATGTATATAGTTTACTGTTGCGCTGCTTCTCCAAATTAGCCTTGCTGATTGATTTGCTTTCAATCTACTCGTGTGCGCCCTTCTCGCATTTATACACGCACGCAGCACGTCTTTATAGTACACCCACACACAACCCCCGCTTATACCATCATATAGCATCATGAGCTCGACGAATACATATAAATGTAAATAATATATATATTTCTACAAATAGTATAACATAATATATATATATATATATATAACCAAATAATACAGATAACATACAAAGCGAGTTTGGGGCCCGAGTAGAGACATGGGAATATGCTCGAGCTCTCGCTGTCGATGTTTAAATTCGCATAAATAAATGGATAAGAGTCAAAATGCGCGTCAGCTGAATTATTCGTTATGAATTGCACATAGCCAGTTGGCAGGAATTGAGGACCGGTGGACCGATGGAATGGGGCGGGGAGGATATCAGTTTTAGTGTTTTCTGTGTATAGAGTGGTTTTATTTGAATTTAAATTTAGTTTGTGAAAATAGTATGTCGAGGAAAATATAGTAAAAAAGTACGATGAATTTTATGGCGAAAAAAAGAAATTCTTGAGCGCGAAGGATGAAATGGTGAAACAAAGAAATTACAAATTTAATTAAGCGAGAATAAAAAAGGTTAAAAAAGAGAATCAAGCTAAAGTCAATGCTTAAGTCACCATCAACACACATATCTTTCTCTCAACTAGGCATATATATATTCTCATATTTAACGCACTAAATTCCTCGTCAAAAAAGTTTTTTTAAGTACTTATCAAGTTTTTGTTAAAAAAAAATCAAAATATATTTACATTTAATAAAGTTTTATTGGTACAATTAAAAAAAAGAGAAAAAACTATTATGCCAATTAATTTATTAAAACATACATATACGCATTTGATTTATTGTTCCAAAAAAGTGCTATTGTTACACACATAAAGCATAACTGTATCCTAATAATAAAAAAGCAAAAAGCAAAACACCATTTTTCTATAAAAAAAAACTTTGTAACTATTTTTCATTTTTAATTCACTACCGGTCTTAGCCAAAACATTTGCTTGCTAATTACCTGGAATCCCTAAATGACCAGTGACCCAAATCAAGCTTATGCAATAACGGCGTTTTAGCTCTTGAAGCTTTTTCCAGCAGTCAAGTAATAATACCGAAGTAAATCTGGATGCTCTTAACTCTCCAAGCTGCATGGCTGTCGGAGCAATCCATCAATCTTGTCCAATTTCAAGATTTCAAGACAGCACACGAGGATTGAATACACTTCTGTATAAAAGACCAAAGCGTATGCGCCAAGGGACATATATAATGCTTGGGTATACCAACCCCGGACTTACCAGTTTGGAGAAAGCCGTCGGTATAGAACATCCTCCCATCCATTTTAGGGAGTCCACCAGTGCACAATTCCTCCTTGGTAGGAATTTTTACTTTAAAAAGCCTTCCAAAGCGGAAAAACTCTGACTTGGAATATATGATCTCGCTCCAGATGGAAGCGTGACCTACAGGTGAAAACATCCAAAATCCATTAAGCGATAGCCTTTGCAACATCGACCTAGCTTCAGCTTCAATAAAGACGGTTCACAAGCACTTCTAAAGCGGATTACGGAATAGTTTTAATAGCATTCGAAATGCCGATACAAACAAGCTTTTGCAACTTTTCGACTTGTCAAACGACAGTTGGTCTCCAGCTCTCTGTTACCAAATTATATAGAAGAATTGGTAGCCACGGGTCTAATAATATCAACGTTCAATCAGGGGACCACCAAAGATCTAAAAAAAGCCTTCAGACATTGGCAAAATACGTTGATGGCGTTGACGAGCTTATTGTTCAAGTGGTCTTTCCAAGTATCTTTCGAGTATAACACCCAAGGACTTAAGTATTTTGCTTTAGTAACTCTCTGGATGGGGTTAGATCACAGATTATTGGTTCGAATACCATCAATCCTGGTCTTCCAGCGTATATTCCTGAGAGGATAATCGTTATGTCATACATCTATACACGAGTATAGAAGCCTCTCTCATTGAGTAAAATAATGAGATTATTGACAACCATACCCCATAACAAGAGAGGGAGAACCCCGCCTTGAAGAGCCAAGACTTTTAAAATTTCACCTCCTGCGTATCGTGGTGGATGGATCCTGTGCTTAAGCAAATAGTCAATTCATCTCGTAACCATCGGGCAGACGTGGTGAGATGCGCAGGCGATACATATGAACGGTCTTAGAAGATACGTTATTAAATGCACCCTCGAAGTCAAGGAAAGTTCCAAGGAACATTTTCCTATCGTTCAACGATTTATCCGCCTCTGATGATAAATCTATCGAGTATGCGATCCAGGAAGAAAGAACGAGGTCAGGCCTCAGATTGTCCTCAACTGACGACTTGTGTGGGGAAAAGAAATTGATCTGTTATTTAAATGAAAAAAACATTTACCAACATTTTTAATAGAAGTTAACCCATTCTTTTAAAAAGGATTAATTTATAAGTTTAAGCAATATTTCTTTTCTGTAAAATTCTTTTGATTTGTTTATATTTAGCAAAATTGATAAGAAAACATTCGTGATATTTTTTGAATATATACTTGAATATAGACTCGAAGGACGAAATTGAACCACATGTTGATTGTAAAAGCAGTTTTACTGTTACCCTCTCATAATCTGAATAAATCAGCCCAAAACTCAGCATTCCTGTTTAACATAAATCGTTCTTGAATTCCTTAATTTGTATTTACAGAAAACATTTACATCTACTTAATTCCAAGTTATTATCTCTCGTGTGAAACTCTCGTTTCTAAATGGGATGCCATGACCCAGATGACATGCAACAATTTCTAAGAAAACGTAATTCAACCAGTTTATTATGTGTCTTAGGCACATCAATTCTACGCTATAGCTAAAGACTTTATATATAAATATATACATATGCCAAAGACACACACACACGTATACACTGACTATACAAACAGTACCAACAAAGCAATAAAGCGCATACCAAAATACATACACTGACACACACATACACACACACATTCAGTGAAACACTTACACACAGTCATACACACCAAAAAAAGAATAGATATATTACCATGCCGAGAAACTTTATTTACTTCGAATCAAAACTTCCAACTCAATTTATTCTCCAAATTTCAAACCTCTATATATCAGCATGCATGATACACTTTATATAACCTAACTTTGTTTGCCTTTCACTTCAGAAGTTCAAAATGTATAATATATGTATATATGTATGTATGTGTGTGTGTATGTGTGTTTCTAAAACTTAGATTTTCTTCAAGCTACACTTTACACACCACCACAACCACCACTACGACTACGACGACGACGACGATGACTATATTCCAACGTATATAAGTATATATTACAAAATAGTGATGTTATATATTACTATATAGTAAGTATGTGTACATCTTGCAACCATTACATAATGTCGAGGTACACAAAAACACATACACACAGACAAAAAGAGAAGATCACGATGTTCTTCCAGTATACTATCTCTCCTCGGTGCTACTGTGGCTGATGTGCGTCTTCCTCGAAAATTTAAGATATTTTGCTGACGCTAAAGAACTTCGTAAGCTCAACCGTAAACGACGGGGCTGCTTCTGGCTTGGTGTTTGGAATTTTGATTGAAGTGAGACAATTTCGGTTTATCAAAGTACACATCATACAGAGAGTGAGTACACACACACACATATGTAATATATAGTATATAGCTTGTGCACACAAAAACACTGCCAGTAACTCAATAAAGGAAGTACGCTGCTCAGGGGAGCGGCGGGCGAGGCGCCATAATGTTTGCGGAATTATTCAGTCGGATTTGCAAGAATTGCGCCACCAAAAAGGATATAGACCGACTGTCTGTGTGTATGCAGGAGGGGGGGTCTTGTTGTAATTGGAAAATATCCTGAAATGATCAGGTACACGCTTGCACGCACATATCTAAGAAGCAAAGCAACGCGGCGTCGGGTGGCCAGCTCTGACGCGACGGTCGCTTTCGTATTGATAGAGACACTTAATAAAAGGCACATTAGCATTGGACCCTCGTTATTCTTGGGAACGTCCCAGTGGACACGGCAGCAGCAGCAGCAGTGGTAGCACCAGCACATACGGTCGCCGCCACAAACGTAATTGCGATTCTCGGTCACCATTTCGTATTCTTATCGCAGCCGTGTCCCCCAGCGCACAGGGACTCCGAAGCGCCCGCCTCACCACGCCACAGTACACATATAGTTGACTCTCTATACACCGCATACAAACCTTGTGGGGATGTGTGTGTGTGTGTTTGTGTGTAGGTGTGTAGGTGTGGGCCATAATCCAATTTTCGCAAGTTAGCCTATATAATATCGTATAATAGGCACCGTAATATTGATTCAGGACGCCCTCGCCTTGCCACACTGAAACAGGGCATGGTGGTTCCAGCCCGACATTCAAACGGGCGGGCGCCCCGTGCGTGTGTGTGTGTACATTATCGCCGATTGAATACACTTTACAGACGACATTTAAACGGTATATTTATTTTTCATATATTATACAATAAACCGGGGTGTCTATAAATACATAATAATATTGCGAAAACCCGACACGGAAAACTTTTATCTTTAATATAGGCTTTTGCAAAATTCGTGGATGATATGGATATATTAAAGGGTGTTTATGGACGAAACTGTGCGCCGCAATGCCGGAGGCGATGGTGCAATGTCAACTGTTTCCGAGACATTACATTTTTTTTGTGGAAAATTGTGGTTTATGAATTATTTTGTAGAAAATATTAATGAAATTCAAGAATAAGTGTTAAGTTTTTTGCAAGTGTTTGAGCCCTGCGATTTTTTAGCAAGTTATAAAAAGGAATAAGAGAGGTGGTTATTACCATATTCAGTTTAATGTCAATTGCTACAGGATTTTCCTGGTCATTAGATACGGACGCAAGTTAATGTAGAAATAGAATCCTTTTTTGGTAGTTTTAAATGATTATAATCTGATTGAAGAAAGTTTTTAGGATTGTAGATTTTCGGACGATTCTTTTTTATTTTATTCTGTTATTTAATTATTATTATTAGTCGATAGTTTCAAAATGAAAATTTGGTATTGCTCCAGAGTAGTGAAGCCTAATTGAAGATTTGGGTCCCCAAATATAATTGAAAGTGGCACTAATGTTTGTCTTGTTACTTGTGGCGAATTTTTTTTTTTATTGTCATATGACAACCCGATTGTTTGCTTACCATATTATCGGCTTTTTTATAAACAATATATATTGAAGATCATTTTATCAAAATAACCAGTTACAGTCGATTCTATTGCCAAATCCGCTTTCCTTACTCCCTATAATAAAGTAATAGTTTTTCTTTAAATGCGGAAAAATACAAAATATTATGGTGAATTTGCTCCTTCACATTTCACGGTTCACAAGTGGTTTACGTAAATTCGTTACGGACGTACGAGCACAAATACTATTCCATCTCCAGGACGCCAGAAGAGGACAGTTGATAAAACATGGGTCTATCACTACACACCAGAGATGAAGGAACAGTCGAAGCAGTCGTCTTCTCCTGGCGAAAGTGCTCCGAAAAAGACCAAGACGGTGCAACCGGCCAGATAGGTTATGGCCACAGTTTTTGGGATTCGCATGGTATAATTCATATGGAATATTTAGATAAGGGACAAACAATTGCAGGAACATGTTCTTGTTCTTCTCTCGACCGATTTAAAGCTGAATTGAAGAAGACACCATTTTGGCAAAGGAGGAAATCCTCTTCCACCACGACAATGCACCGGCTCAATCGTCCATAATTGTAGTGGCTAAATTGCAAGTTTTGCGCTACAAATTATTGCCCCGCCGACTTGTCTTTTTATAACATGAAAAGAATGGTGTCTGGAAAATTTTAAGAATATTAACGATGTTATCGCCGAAACATATAGGCCTATTTTGCAAACTTTTCGAATTCATGTTATTTAGATGGGTTAATACAGTTGGAATATCGCTAAACTAAGTTTTATGAGCTAAAAGAATATTATGTTGAAACATAAAATATTAATAAAAAAAATATCTCTTTCATTTTAAAGGGTCCTTATCAAATAGCTTTCGTATTTGTGACTCCTTCAAAAACTGATGCCATTTATTGTATTAAAGAATTAAAAACTTAACTCGTTTTACCGTCATTATTAAAAATTAAATTGGTGGGCTGAATGTACAGATGAAATTAGTGGTCCTGTGTTATGTTACGATACTTCTTTCTGATGATAGCTGTATTGATGCTTGTGCATCAATTATGTAGAAACACGAATAAAGATGTCAATTATTTATCTTACTAAGTCAGTTAAAGTAATAATACCATAAAAAGTACTGCCTCGTGTTTAAAGATGGAGGGATACATTCAGGATTTTTAATTTGATTTGATATTTTGTATTGACCTAAAAAAAATAATTTTGTACGTGGATTATTAAATAAGAAATCCGGTTTTTTCATAGGTGGCTTTGGTTCGAATTGCTTATGCAGAAGATACTTGGTTGAAATTGAACAATATCGATATATTTTGAACAATTGTTTTGATATAGTTTGGTCAAACAGGGTATAGGTTAAGACGATGCAATTTTTTCAAACCGTTACTATATTTTTTCAATTTATCACCATAATGAGAGAAAATCAAAAATGGTTTCGAGAACTGTTATATGTTATCAATACAAATTTCTATTGTAACCATTTCGATGTTTTTTAAACCAGGATTTGTTGAAAAACGTCTATTTGATAGTAATTCCAGTCTCTCAGTGCACAAAAGAAAGCGGGTGATACGATTTCTACACCACGGACTCAGGTCTCACTGCTCATTTCATTTCATGCTCAGAATTTCATCAGAATAAAAAAAAAGTCCAAACGATTTTAAGATTCATATAAAGTAATTAAAATGGCATATAAACTTTAAGAATTCAGGCCTGATTCATGATTATCTACATCTTACATGATTAAAATTAAGAAGTCTAAATACATTAATTATGCCTTCGTTTTAAAGATGAATACATATATATTCATGGTTACTTTATTATTGCTAAATTGATTATTTAAAATGATATGTTTAAAATCATTTTAAATTAATCAATTTTTACGTTAATATTACTGAGATAATATTTGAGATTGGAAGATATTCATCATTTGATCAAACAATATTTGAGCTAGCAAATATATCCAAAACCAATATTATTTTATTATTTCCATAAAATAAATACACATCCAACGCCTTTTGGAGAAAAAATGTGTTGAAGCAGATTTTTTTTCATGAGTCCCTTAAAAATGTTTCTATCAAAATATAGGGTTTTTACACAATATTTGACCATCCCCTCTGCCATTAATAAGATAATTAAATGTAATGAAATGTAATGATGCCATTTTAAACACATTTAACACATTAATTTGTACTTATTTTTTAAATTATTATTAGTATTTTTGATGGGTAACAATAAAGTGTGCAAAATGTTTTTTAAACTTTTACAAAAAAAAGTTGTTACAAATAAATAATAAAAGGTTACAAAAAAAACATTTTCGTGTCTGAAAACCCCAAAACAAATTCGAAACAAATAATTAACAAAATGTGTTTTCGGAACAATTATTTATTTTATTAAATAAAATCTTTATTTGTGACTATAGATTATTCATGGTAACAAATATTTATTCATTTTAACAAATATTTATTCATTGTAACAAGAAAAAATATATGTTAACAATTTTTGACAATTATCTCAAAATCTATTAATATTATTAGCTCTCCAAGGAATACAATTGTATCATAGGCGAGCGGAAAAAATATGTGATAAGTTTATAAACAGATTTAAAAATATAAGTTTTTAAGAAATACAATAAATATATTACCGCTGATATCTATTTTAAAACGACAAAAAGATCGAATCGACAAACAATATTTCAAGTGCATTTTAGCCTGATATTACTGGCGGAGAAGTGGGGACATGTCCGCCCTCAGGAAAAATGTATCATTTAGAAATATTACATAAACCAAGTATTCCATTTTTTATATTTAATAATTTAAATTCTTTGTATATGGTTATGGGTATATCATTATCTCCAAGTGCCTTTGGTACTCCGTCCGAATTCTGATTCTGATCCTTAGATATTTTATGTTTTGTCTCTACAGTAATTTAATTATTAAAATAATGTTTGCTCTCAAATGAAAGTAAATTCAATGAAATATTTAAGCTGTATCAGTCTAAAAGAAATGGCATCATTCAGGCAGAAGTCTAATATAGTTGAAGAATGTCCTGTTTGGCAAAATATGCAGGCTATGCTTTTGTTCAGGTTGGTTGGCTTAATAAAGAAGTTGAGCTTTTTTAGTTTTTTTTTTTAAGGTCCAAAACCTCTAAATATTTAAGAATTTTAAAATTCAGAATTTTGAAAACGCAGAAAATTTTAAAACTGAATTGGAACAGAATTTGTAAAACAGAATTTCGTAAAATTATGTAAAATATAACATAACAGGTCGGCTGAAAAGTTCGTATCGTTTCTATGAGAGGGCGCCACTAGTAAAAATCCATTTTGTTTTCATATAGTACCAACCTTCAAAGGATGCGTGTATAAATTTCACAGCTGTCGGACTATTAGT
>JAAAKO020087596.1:0-22469 GCA_010015015.2 Bolitophila cinerea
ATATAACATAATCAAGGGC
Source organism: Bolitophila cinerea (assembly GCA_010015015.2). Classification (NCBI taxonomy): domain Eukaryota; kingdom Metazoa; phylum Arthropoda; class Insecta; order Diptera; family Mycetophilidae; genus Bolitophila; species Bolitophila cinerea. The sequence goes on from JAAAKO020087596.1 coordinate 20, forward strand.
TTTAGAAAGATAACCAACATAAAACATATATATATATATATATATGAATTTGTAGGCTATGTTCACATTATTTTCTATTGAATTGTACAAAAATGGTTCAATGAATAAAATATTTAAACTCATGTATCCGGTGAGCTGATTCTTACAGTATTGTTATACATACTACTATATATTAATATATTATAACATATATTAAAATATATAGTAACATGAAGCTTAAACTCGTGAGACGAGCGCCCGACTGCGCGTAGACTATAGTCTCGAAGTGCGTGCGCAAAGTAGAAGTGTTAACAAATATAGAAAATATCCCAGACCACCACGAGAAGTCTCTGCCTAACTATGTTCACTATATTATTTATTTTAAGTTTATTGTTGTGCCGCTGTAGTGTCTTATCATCGGAATCTCTGGAGACCTCACAATCGTAAGATTTTTAATTATATACATATTTGTTGTTTTTAAGTGCATATGAAATTTGTACTGCCATTAGTAAAACATAAGATTTTTGGAACCGACAGCGGCGGACTAGTGGCTCTGATTCTTGCGCGCGGAGGCTCCAAGGGAATTCCTTTGAAAAACTTGGCCAAAATTGGAAACGTCTCGCTGCTGGCCAGAGCACTTAGTATCACAGCAAACAGTGGCGTGTTCGACCAGATCTGGGTGTCAACGGATCACCAAGCCATCGCGGATGAGGCAATAAAATGTATGGTAAATTAAGTCACAAGAAACCTAGAAAAACGTCTTCAAGACATACCTTTATACGTTTTTAAACTTAACTAATACTTCGGATGAAATCGAAGTGAAGGTTTCGAATATCGAAACCACCCTTTCAATGAGGTCGGTGGCAAGCTTGATGGTTTCTTGCACAGAGTTCACACTGTCTAGAAGATCGTCAACATAGTGTTTGTGATAGGCTCGGCAGCTCGTGGGTACAGTTCAGCAAACTCCTGTGCGTTAATGTCTTTCACGTACTGAGCAGAGCTTGGTGAGCACGTTGCGCCGAAAGTCATAACCCTCATAACGAAGACGTCAATGGCTTTGTCTGGGTGCTCGCGCTACAGAAATCTTTGTGAGTTCGGATCATCTTTGCGAATGTGAACCTGGTGAAACATTTCGCGGATATTACCGCATATCGCTATCCTCCTTTGATGAAATCTGTGCAGTACTCCTGGTAGTGACACAAGAAGATCAGTCCCCTTGAGAAGTACAGAGTTGAGAGATATGTACTTATTTGGATTTGTTAAGGCAAAAATCGGAAAGTACAACGTTCGAGGGTGGTAAGAGGATAGCCCGTGTTATTGTAACTTTCTGGAATACCCCTTTTCCACGTAATCTTGCATCTGCGCTTCCTGAGGTTGATTCCCAGCTCCGAATCTTGCAACATTTTCTTCTCCAAGAAAACCCATCGGTTCTTAGCCATTTGCAGACTGTCTGGTAAGACGATTTTATCAAACTTCCAGAGTAGCCCTGTTTCGGAAAAAATGCTCTTTTGGGTGGTAGTTTGCCAAGACATCTCCGCCAAACACATTACGTGACAAGCACATATGTTACTAGCGCCAATTGCAATTTTAAGATGATGAATTGTGAGCCAACTCTATGACGAAGCCATGTTACTGTCGCCATATCTTTATGAATGAGCGGTAATGCCAGAAAAAGTCTTTTCTGCACTAAATCTCAATTCATAAAGAGATGGCGACAGTGACATTGCTTCGTCAGAGAGTTGGCTTACAATTCCAAGACTTCTCGCGTGAAAATGCCGCATTGAGGCCGCATTAAGGCCATTTTAAGACTATATAGTTTTGTCGCTTGGGATGTTTACAGCTGTCTAAAAAAATCACTGTTCTGCATTTTCAGATGGTGCCCAGGTACATATACGACCCAGCAACTTCGCTGCGGACAGAACGACGTCAATGGCCGCCGTGCAGGAATTTCTGGTGCATCACGATGAAGTACAGAATTTGGCGCTGATTCAATGCACGTCCGTGTTTCAAAACGAGGAATATCTTCAGAGAGCCGCCAGGTTGTTTCTCGAATCGGACATAGATTGTGTCTTCGCGGCAGTGAGAAGTTATAAGCTCCGGTGGACGGTCACTGCGGACGGCAACCACACGCGAGCACTTAACTTTGATCCAGAGAACCGACCGCGCCGCCAGGACTGGGACGGCGAACTTCTCGAGACCGGAATGTTCTATTTTGCACGTCGATCTATTCTAAGCCAGGGATTGTTTCAAAACAAAAGGTCAGTAATATAGTGTGATGCTAATTATTTATTTATGATCATGTCGATAAATTGAAGATGTCGATATTAATTTTAGATGCCGTGTAGTGGAAATCGCTCCCGAGCATGCCCTGGAAATCGACACACCACTTGACTTGAAAATTGCGAATGTATTGATTGACTAAACAAAAAGCAAGTTACATACAATTTTTAAATTTACAAAATCTCGTTATTTTTAAGAACTACAGAGAATTCAATATAAAAAAAGCGAAGAGTGGCGATGACGTATTATGAACGGGACACAGATGTCGCTGTTGGTACACGTACAGCAGTGGCGGTGGTTTCGTTCTGTTTCGATCGATTCTCTAGCTTCTTGATCTGACGCAAACGCTCTGCGATCTGACCGTGAATTACAGCTCGATGTTCCTTGCCTTGACCCAGTGACTCCATTTCGGCTAGCCAGTCGGCGCGTTCGTAGATTTCGTTTACAACTATTAATGTAGAATTAAACGTAAAATTATTATTATTTTACATGAGAATTATTCTCAAGTGAGTTTTTCTTAAGTGACGTAATTTTTAAAGACCTTTTCTTTGGGTAAACATTTTTTTGGGAATTAATTTGAGATAAAGTCTACCAATAGTAATAATATACACATACGTTCGGTTATCTGATCCGGGTAGTCGGGAACCTTATCGCGCCGATGCTTGTGACGATTTTGCACCTTCAATGCGTCCAATTCAGGGTGCTCCTTGAGCCCGCTCATGCGTTCCTGCAGACGAATCTTTTGCTTGTCGGACGGCTCACGCAAATGGTGAATCGGAACGAATCTAAATTATTCATTTTCTAAGGATTATGGATTATTTTTTAAAGATTATATTCGTGTGTGTACTTTTCGATTTCAAAGGCTCCACTGTCTTTGATGGCCTGCAGCGAGCGTTTGCAGGCCGTTTTCGCACGCATCATAATCTCGTAGGCTAGTCGATCTTCGTACTCCTGTGCTGGCATTGGCTGCTCGCGTACGTTCAGCCGAGGCGGTGGCAGTGGGTCCCCGTTGCGCAGATGATAGTTTACCTTGTTACGCTGGAACATGGTCATCTTTTGCTCTTCCATCAGCACTGCCCAAGGTAAATACAATAAATAAAAGCATGTTTTTCAATTATATAGTTAGATAGTCATACGCTTGATAAGATCGTGGGTTTCCTTGCTGTACGTCACTTTGTGCGGATGAAACATGCCGCCCTGGGCGACTCGCTCGCTTGGCCATTCCGGATCCTGCTGGCGTTTGCTCATTGTTATCGACAACAAAAAGGAGCTCCAGGGAAATAAAAATACGAACGGTGGACCGGCTACGACGAGGAATTATCTGTTTTGTTTTTCGATCGATATAAATATAAATAAAGTTTGTTGATACGGCGCGGCGGTTGCGGGCGTGTCAAGGGAGATGTAAACAATTATTGTGTGCCGTTGACATGGCAACGTAGAATTTTTAATTTGCATACAGGGTGTCCAAAAAAATCGACGTCATGCCTTGGAGGTTAGAGCTAGCATAGCAGCTAATAACCAAAAATAAAAAAACAAAAAGTTCAATTTTTTCTGTTGCATTTTGGTTTTAATTGCCTGTAATATTTCAAATGCCTAATTGTTGAATATATAATACAAATGCCTATATATTTCCCAAAAATAAAAATATATTAGATTTGCACATCATATTTTATTGTTACATTTATACATTTTCAAAAAAGGCATTTTGCGAAAAAAAGATAAATTCTGACACCAATTGCGCGTTGTTTTGTGTTAAAATAATAATGTTTAAATACGCTGCACTAAAACAATGGTAGCCTTATTGTAATGGACTAGGTCGTTTGGTCGTACGCTAGATAGTTTCCAAGTTAGAGGCTGGCGCCATGGTTTATAGTAAGGATGATGTTTATGTAGCTCTTAGTGGTTCGATCTGACAAAATACATCGATAAATTCCCGAACAGGCATGAAATTTTAATATACAAATCTTACCGAGCTTCACAGAACAAATAAAGCCCCATTCCAATTTAAAAAGGCCACATGCCATAGACCCTGTTGCAATTCATACAAAAGAATTCACAACATGAGACATTCGATTTTTAGAATTCATAAATCGTGAATTTTATCCCGCGGAAATTCAACCCGTCGACATTCACACAATTTTTTGGTATTTTACCCTAAGGTCGCTCACCCTTCTATTTTTTGGACGCTAACCCGCCGTCGCCCGCCCCGCTTTGTTACCTTTTTTAATAGGTTTAATATCGGATGATTGATTATAAAATTCAAAATACGATTTATAACCACCCTTATAACATTTCTGATTTTTAATAATTTTCAATGGCATTGTTACACTTTTAATTGTGAATATTGAATATTTCGTCCATCAAACAACTTTTGTGGAGGCGAAAGTTTATCGGAGCCAAAAGGAGTAGATCTATAACACTGTAAAAATGTCTGTAATGCTTCTGCTGTAATCTCTTCCCCCTTTGATTTTGTAAGTGCTCGCTTAAATGTATCCACAAATATTTCTGCACGTCCATTTGATTGAGGATGATATGGTGGTGATCGAATATGTTGTATTTCGTATTTCTAGAGGTAAATTCCATTTTTGATACTAAAACTTTCGGATTACCAAAATTTGCAAACAACTTACGTAAAGTGTTAATAGTTTCTTGTGCAGTTGCAGACTTCATTATATTTCCTTCAGGCCACTTAGAAAACGAATCTACGATAACCGTAAACATGTGTCCTTCAAAAGAACCATCTAAATCTATATGCAAACGTGACCATGGTTCTGTAGTTTCGGGCCATGGTAAACGTACCGCTTTTGGTGGTTATTTTGCGGTTGTTGCACAGCTTCAACATTTATTCAACAACTCTTCGATTTACTTTATCAATATTTGGCCAATATACAAAACTTCTTACAAGAGACTTCATTTTTACGATTCCCGAATGCCCCTAATGTAGTTGTTGAAGATCTCTATAACGTACCTTTACTGGAATAACAATACGATCTCCTGACATAAGACATCCATGAACCACAGCAAGTGAATCACGACGATTATAATGGCTCGTACACAGAATTTGGCGTGCCAAACACAGAGTCCGACAAAAAAGCAAAGGAATATGTTTTTACACTATAAACACTCTGTCAATAAACTTTTCAACTTTTCCTAAGGAATGACGTCTTTTTTTGTGATTTTATGTTTACATATATTTGAAAACAAAAACAAATGTTCTATTTTTTGAATTTTGGGTCACTTAAACTCATTTATTTTCCATCAGACTGGTTTGTACCAGACAAGATTCTGAACCTATCATAAATTTAAGCTTGTTACTTTCTTGATTTCTTCGAAATTGATAATATGTGTGCTTATTAATCGAGATAGGACATCGGCATGTCAAAACTTCGTTGTCTCTATGTATTTTATGCTAAAATCATAAGCCATCAAGATTAGCGCCCATCTCTGAAGACGATTAGCAGTGTGACTTGGAATTCCTTTCTTTGATCCAAATATCGCTAGCAGTGACTTGTGATCAGTAAAAAGTAATAAATCATTTTATGAAATTTCTTCACTGCAAAAACTAATGCCAAAGCTTCTTTCTCAATCTGACTATATTTTTTCCGCAGGACTTAAAGAACGGGATACATGAGCAATTCTTTTCCCTGAACCATCGGAAAATATATGTAAAATTACACATCCAATGCCTTTGTTCGATGCATCTGCTGCCACCAAAATGGAAAGTGATGGATTAAAATGTGTCAATAAAATATCAGACTGTAATGTTTCTTTTGCTTTAAGAAACGATTGTTGGCGCCATTCAGTGTCGTTTTTTAGTAGTTTGTCTAAATCTCTCATGGTCATGTTAAAAGTTCTATAATAACTTAACATCCCCAAAAATGATCGAAGTGTCTGAACGTCAGATGGTGCAGGCATATTCTGGTATGCCGAAATCTTTTCTGGATCAGGTCTACGACCGTTAGACGACCGTTAGCATCTATAATAATTCCAAGGTAATGAATGCTAGGCAAGAAAAATGAGCATTTTTCTGCCAGAACGCAGAATCCAAATAGTTGTATTCGATCGAAAACTGCAAATAAATTCTTTCGATGTTCTTCCTGAGATTTACCTACGATAACAATATCGTCGATGTATGCAACAGCTCCTTCCAAACCAGCTAGCATGGTATCCATATAATCCTTTATAGTGCGTCATTTAAACCAGTTGAAAAATCACCACAAATTCGAATTGTTCCATTAGACTTTCAACGACAACTGGAGCAGCCCATGAAGAACAATTAAACTGCTTTTCTAGTATGTCTAGTTCTGTATTGACTGACTTGATTGCTGCAGGTCGTTTTGGACGAAATACTGAAACTACGCCTTCTCGTAATCGCAATACAGCTTTAGCTTGAGTATACAAACCAAGGGTATTAGTGAAAAGTTGCGGGTGTTTTCTCCGAATCTCGTCTAGTATGATACTATGCTTTTGGGTATTTAACGTTTTAATTTGATTACACACAGAGTTGATTGAAACGTCCCACAATCCAAGCTTCTCAATCCATTCTATACCTTACAAATTGAGAGATCATCCACTGTTGTTACATAACATGTAGCATTAGTTCTGAGGCCATCAAACTCTAGCATACATGAACATTCTGAGAGTAATTCGAATGTGTCAGCATTTTGAGCTTCGTGTGAAGTTTTCTTTGTGTGTGGTTGTCCAAGCGCTTTCCAGGTTTTCTGCGAAATTACTGTATCTATCTGAAGTTTAGTTTCAACACCATTAATTTTGATGGTCAAATATTTGTGCGCTTCGCAGCATATTCCAATTTCGAGATCATGAAAATACTTTTCGTTTAATATTATTGGTTTTTTCGTTTGCTTTCTTTTTATCTCAAAGAAGCTACTGTATTTTTGAAAGTCTCGTCTCTTGGATGGCTTGGTAATAGAAAATTTACGTACTTACTATGTGTTGAAGTATCAAGTTTTTTGACCAGTAGACAAACTTTAGCAGCATCATCAAGGCAATAGCCCTAAGCCAGGAACATGTCTTCATATCGAGCATCAAATGAAAATTCTTTCGTGTTGTTAGCCAGCGTCTCCATCTTTGAATCTGATGAAATGTGGACTTGAGGTGCTGCATGTGGTTGCATCATTAAATTCATAATATCGGTTTGCTTCTCAAGAAGTTCGCTCTGCTGAGCCATGAATCTTTGCATATCATCCACCTTGATGGCTCAATGTGAATATCAACACTACAATTATTCTTTTTTTTTAGCACGCACACAAATCATCGTCGCCAATTCTGATTTGTCTTTCAGTATATATAAATAAAACATCTATCCACATTCTAGGCAAATATTATTCTGATTGTATTTTATAATCATTTGGATAGGGGCCGCCAAAGTAAAGTTTTGCCATTCCAAAATTCCAAATTCTGACACCAATTGTGCGCATTGCGTTTTTTTGTTTAATGCAATGTATTCGGAATTTGCGTGTGTGTTTCAAAGATTATTAGATACATTTGTGTTAGGGTCAGAATGATATGTATAGGAATTTTAAATATGCGTTTATATATATACATATAGGTTTTATATATAGTATATGAATATAACAACAAGAAGTCGGAGAACTCGACTCTCGACGTCTCGACGTGTGTCAAACGAAAGTTAGCGAAGAGGAAAGCGTTCAAGCACACACGCACACACCGACTCTCTCGCTGCCAGAGAATCACGATATACGCGATATCCAGTCCCGGAACACAAAGTCAGTCCTCACGTAGCTGCTAGCTGCAGCGGAGCGGATTGTGGCGGATATAATCGTCGTCACGATTTTTATTGTATGCTACGTGATTAATATTGTGTGTTCCGCCAAAAAAAAACGTGAAAATTGAATTAGTCTCCGCTTTGGATTTTCTATATGTAATCTCTCTGTGTCTCTAATCGCATCTATGTGCAGAACAGCAATTGTTGTACACGCAGCTTTGGATATTTTTAATTGGAAGTGCATCGCTCTGGGCACCGTGTTGAGACTATAGGAACAAAAAGCCGAAATGAGCGGACAATTAGGAAATAGCAGTAAGTGTTGTTATGGTGGTGGAAGCAGTGAGCTTCAGCTGAGCATAGGGCATAAACCACAAAAACCGCAGCTCCCATCAGCGTGTCGTGCTCTGTGTACGCTCTCATTATTCATTCATTACCCGTGAGTCTGTGAGTGTAATGTCTGTGTATATATCTTTTGCATATGTATATGTGTGTTCTGTGTATGTATGAGTGTAAAAGTGCGCGGCGCTCTGAACTCGAAAAAGAATGTGATGATAAATATATACAACATGAAATTGTGTGATGTGTTTATAAATGCTAAATGGTTTCTCATTCGGAATACGGTGCTTGCGCAAGACTCTATATAATACATACGATATTATGATGTGCTGTGTGTTTTCCTGTCGTCGCGTTATTGTTGTTGTTTTTTAGTTGTGTGTGTCATCATTACCTCTACCGTGTGTATAGCCGTTCCCGCTCTGTACTTAACACAATTTATATTAAATATACATATATCAAGAGCAAATCAAAAGAGTCAAAAAAGAGTGTGTCGTGCTTACGTGTTAAGAACTCGTGGTTTTTTTAAGTTTCTAATATCGTGCTCTATCACAATTCCACAGTGTTAAGCGGTGCTAAAGTGGGCGGCGGTGGTGTTCTGATGGAGTTGGACCTGATAACGGTGGCGCTCGTGCCAGAGAAGAAAGGCTTGTTTCTAAAGCACTCCGAGTATGAGGTAATGTATACTATAACAAATCAAATGCTATATATATATACAATAATAATATAACAACAAAGAGTGAAATTGTGGGAATCCAGTAGATGATTAGCATAATTCCATCAACTTTGTATGGAAACATAGAGAGATTAAAAAAAACACACGTGTGATTTTCCTGCTTCACGGTGTACCGAGTACATAACACACACACACACACACATATAGATTCGAGCATGTCTGTATATAATTAAATTCTTGTCGTTTCTATTTAGTATACAATATATATTTGTATGTATATATTAGGGCAACTCATGGCGTATAGTTTAACTAAAAAAATAAATATTATCGCGTTTTTTATTATTTTCAGTTTTTAAACAACGTTGCCAGCAATGTCAGTACTGGCTAAAACGTTGAAAGTGCGCTCTTTGCTGGGCAAAAATAATTTTGCATACGTTTTGTCTCTATATATATTACACATATTCGCAAAATATTAATAAAATTTCAAAATATTACAAAATATTCGCGTAATATTACATATATTACCAATATTCGCAAAATATTTCTAAATTCGCGATATATTTCCAAAATTTACGAAATATTACATATATTCTCAAAATTTGTACATTACGCGAGTGAACTTGTATCGAGTATAACGTAAACCAAAAATTTAGGCTAATTAATAGACAAAAAATGGTCAATAGAATGCGAAATCGAAGGCTAAAGTTAAGCCAAAGGCTTAAACTAAACTTCTACCTTGATGAGGTGTTGGAGATATTTAGAAAAAAAATGTTTTTTGTACAATTTTATATAAATGGTGGAGGGGAAGGGGAAAAGGAAAAAATGATGCCATCTTTTTTTAAGTCTCCCCCATTTTATTTTTAATGTTTAGATATTTTAAATATCTTTAATTTGATACCAAACACACTAAGAACACTAAGACGCTGATTTTTCTTCTATTTTTCCAAATATTTGAACCTCTCCCAACCCTGAAGGGGTTCATTTCCTAGAAACCATATTATGATATTCGTAGTTGGGGAGACCCTTATGAGAGGGTAGACAAAGAAAAAATCCCCAGGCACTAAAGCCTTGTCGAAATGAAAGACATGAAATCCCAAAAAAGTTCCCCAAGTACAAAATCTTCAAGATTGTGTTAATCCCCAATTAAAAATCCACAAACACTAAATTCCCAGATACAAAATCCATTTTTTTTTTGTTTTGATCACATCTTTTTCATATTCAGACATGAAAAAAAGGTTCTTTGGTTCCTTTTTGGGAATTTTGTGTTTGAATTAGGGAATATTTTTTTTGGGAATCTCTAGCCCAACGGTGTGTGGCCGTAAACGCTACTAAAACAAAGCGCCATTAATTTATATTTACTGGCGTAACAAATAATTATTTAAAACTAACGTTACTTGGTTTATTTCTCATGCCATTAGTAAATTGGGAGAGTGATTGGTCTTTTAATTCTGCTTGCCAAGCCCAACCCGTCGAAATCACAAATCAAAAATTAGCGTAGTTGCATGTTAAATATCTGCCATATTATTGGAGTGGCCCAAAATTCACAATAAAAATAGAAGCATTATCTAAATCCCCATTTGGTCGAAAGCCTTATGGCCAAATAACGTTTGCCCCAACCAGTTACCTAAAATTATAACGGTTTTCAAAAAAAAATTACAATATGGATCATGCTACTGAAGGTCCACCAAAACGAGAGTCTAACTAAGACTAATGCTCGTTTTAGTTTTATTTGTTTTGTCGTTTTTTTTTTGCTAAGGAGGCATTTTGACTTTGTTCGCAAAGAAATTGCTCTCGGAAAAAAATCTAGGTCAAATATTATTCTTGGCCATTTTTTCTCGATATAAAATTGATCACAAAAGAAAATTCTTCTCGTGAAAGTCATTCTTTTCCTATATTGTTTATTGTAACTATATTTTTACAAATTTTTAAAGGTCCATTTCCGGTATTTTTTAATATTAAATGGATTTAACGGACATTTTGTAGAAATTTCAAATAATAAATTGATTTTTATCTAAATTCTAAATTCTCCTTCTATAAATAGTTGTTTTTTTAGTATTGAGGTAAACAGAGCACAAGTTTTTATAAATAAAACACTAGAAAAACTGATAGTTTATCCCATTCCTCAACCACAACTAATATCACTAACTTTAAAAATTCTCCCATAACATATTTTCTTTTGATTTTAATTTCAATTTGTAGATTATTAAATGCTTTTACAGAAAAAAACTGTGAAATATATAAGTACACAAAAAATAAAACCGATAAACAGTATTTGGTATTTCCAGTAGGATCCCTTACTATATTTGCATTTTGGCTATATATTAATTGACGTCATTGATATAAAGTTGATTAAATATTTTTTATATTTGTTTACCGACCTAAAAAAAGGAAAATATTATAATGCCTTTAAATAATCTAAATTCTTTTAAATGAGTCACCCTAATATATAAATATAAAAAAAATGTTGTGACGGCAATCGCTGTGTGTGTCTGGTTTGTGCGGTTTGTGGCATTTCGATAAAACGACATAATTTTTAGTAATATATCAACACTGCTTGTTTTTCCTATATATAATACCAAATGCTCTTTCATTTGATATTTATTTATAATAATAAATACAGAGAGGCTATTGCTGTGCATATGCATATCATTTTAATCACAAACTAGTTTTTGCTTTTTATACGCTTCCTTCTCGATCACAGGGTATTTCAAAATATAATTAAAAGTGTTATTTAGTTATTCGTTTTAAAATAGCTCCACTCTGAATTTACAGATAACATCCAAGAAGTACCGATGCACGATATTCCGGCGATACAATGACTTTGTACACCTGCACAGTTTACTGCTTACCCGCGCCCCGTACAGGTTAGAAATACACACTTGAAACTGTATCGAAATCTTTTTTTTTATAGACAATTTTTAATTTCTATAGATTGATTCCGCGTCTGCCGCCAAAGCAACTTATGCTCGACTCACTGCTTGAGGAACGTCGCAAAGGTCTGCAGCGATGGCTTCGCATAGTCTCTCGCCATCCGGTGCTCGGCATTGATCCGCTGTTGCACCGTTTCCTGACCGACACCAGTGCCGTGCATCAGGATCACCTGCGTGATGTACTCTCACAGGAGCCGGACGAATTCACGCGGCTTAGCGAAGACGTTGAGCTGCCGCTTGAGGATCAAGGCCGCCTGGCTGCCAGCCGTGAGATGATGCGTACGATGCTGAACTCTGTGACCCGTCTGAGTCGACTGGTGGAGCAGCAAGCAACACGGGCACAGGCACAGGCTCGTGACATTGACGAGATGAGTGCGTTGCTTAAACTTGTCGGCTCCACACACAAGATGTTCGGCGGTAGCTCATTCGATGCGATGTCCACTGGATTTCAAGAGGTGGCCGTACTGTCGGAAAAATGTGCACAACAACAGCAGAGTACGCTTAGCGAGCGATTCGGAGTGCTGGTGGATGTTCTGACCGCACACAGGTATACAAATTTATTGGCATATTCTAAAATAAGAAAAAATAATAATAAAACAATATAAATCAATTATCTTGCAGCGATTTGTGTGACCGCGTCGAAAAAGGAATTGTGTCCGACCACCAGAAAGCACTGTCCAAAATGCTGAATCTCAACAAACAAAGAATAAAGGGAGTGATTCGAGGAACAGCTGTAATACTAAAAATATAATCTATTTTGTGTAAAACTCTACTAAATTTTATTATATTTACCCAGGCCGAAAGTGTGGCGGCCATTCATGTAAAAGAAGTAATACAAACGGATGTCGTGGGCTCTTTGGGTCGCCGCAGTGCATTTAGTCTGCATTGCGTGCTTCAAGAGACCTCCCTCGCCCAGGAGTACCTTCGTTCGTTACCCTCGATTATATTGTCTTTCACCTACGAGCAGAACAAAGCTAACTCCCAGATTTCCAAAGTGTGGGAGTCGATTGTGTCACAGGAAGCGGACACAATGCAATAGCACAACACTATAGGAGCATATCACGCGCGCTGTACAATCTCTATCTAAAACTTGGTGCTGTAGATTTACAACTATATATATATACTATACCAATATTTTGAATATACACAATATTATATTGCTGATTTATTTTGTGATTAATAAAAATTTATAAAAAAACACATAACGTTTGCCACCGATAGATTTAGGAACTCTTTAGCACTTGCACCAAATCCCGGAACACCGATGCCGTTGAGGAATCCGGATAAGCGGTCAGCACAGATGTGCTAGTCCTGCTCAGCGAAACCATGCGTGGATCAATGGGCAATGTGCCCAGATGTGGAACCTTTGCCACTTCCGCCAAAGCCGCTCCGCCGCCCGACGAGAATATATTCGAACAGTCTTTGCACTCGGGACACACGAAACCACTCATATTCTCGACAATTCCCAGAATTTTAATGCCAGTTTTCTTGCAGAACGTAATCTCTTTGCGTACATCTTCGAGGGCAATCTCTTGTGGTGTTGTCACAATGACGGCTCCGTCACAACGTACGTCTTTCATGCATTCCATCACAGTGATATGCTCGTCAGAGGTGCCTACGATACGCACGATACAAATACATTACTTAAAACCCAATATTCTTCTAATTTATCCAAATTAATGGCATTACAAACCTGGTGGTGTGTCAATTATTAAATAGTCCAGTTCCTCCCATTGCACATCGTTCAGGAACTGTCGAATCATTGCCGTTTTCTTTGGACCCCGCCAGATGATCGCCTCGTTCTGGTTCTTCAGCAGGAATCCGATAGACATCACAGCGAAACGTTTCTCGTTGTCCGTGTAGATCGGCACCCAGCCGGCATCGGACTGATATACGTCTTTGTCGTCCAGTCCCATCAGGTACGGAATGCTGGGCCCACACAGATCAATGTCGAGCAGGCCAACCTGTGGTGCATGACACATCAACCAAATGCGGTCTAAAACGGGTTTATGTCTTTGTGCTTACCTTAAAGCCGGATTCTTTAAAAGCCAGCGCTAGTTGCGTGCTAACGGTGGACTTGCCAACGCCGCCTTTGCCCGACATCACCAAAATTACATGCTTTACGTTGTCCAGCATGTTGATTTGTACTCTATGGTTTAAAGCACATAAAGTGCTAGCTTTTTGAAGATAAGATTTAGTATTTCGCAATTGGTTTGGAATAATAACAATCAACCGCAGGATCTTGGAAATCTTCAAAGTGACGTTTTTCGTTTTTGATAGTGTGTTTTGCAATCAAATATGACAGGAAAACAATCTGAAAAACCTATCAATTGCAATAAGTTTGGACAAACATTTGAAGGTATTTTTTTGTATGTCGTTTTCCATTGGATATTTTGAAATCGATCAAATTTTGAAGGATTTTATTTATAAAAACACTATGTATTTTTTACTTTAAACCACTATTTGGGGATGGAGCGCCCCAGGGGTTTATTATTTAATGCTGTATGAGTGGGTTAACATTTTTTTACGATGTTTTACGGAGAGAAGGGGATGTTATTGTTATAGTTATAGTTTTATATTTTTTTAATTGTGGTTTTTTGAATAATTTACATTTCTCGATCTTTTCGTATTTAATTTTTTTAAAGGGGGTTAAGAGATAAATAGGGGTCAATCAGACCCCCCACTCAAAAAATATTCAAAAAACGTCATATTTTATAATTTGCTATAAGGGGAGAGAGGAAGTGGGAGGAGCGAAAAAAGGATGCCATTATTTTGTAAAAGGTCAAACCTCTTCAGCCCTTCAGTTTTTAAGGCCGTGGACACCTTTTTTAGGGCAGTGTAATCTGCAACAACAATTTAAAAAAAAACATGTTTATTCATAAATCGACTACAAAGAGTTTCTGGTATAAAATGCATAAATGCCAATGTATATATAAAAGTGCATTTTTACACAAAATAGTTAAAATACAAAAAAATAAAACCCTTTTTTGATAATGTCTGGAAATGCATAAAATAATACTCTGTCATTGGCAAATGGCGCTGCGCCACACAGATATGATCTAGACAGCAGCAGCAGCTGGCACATCGGCGCCATCGGGCTTGGTGAACTTGCCCGAGAAGAGCAGTGTACCAGTAGTTTCGTCCTCGATGAGGAACATAAACGGACGGTTGGCATTGAAGTCCCGTGAATTATCACCGCCGAACTTGTTTGCTAACGTGATCTCACTGGCCGCAAACACGGTGCTGCCCTTTTCGTTCACATAGATGCCGGCCTTCTGCAGTACCTTTGACACTTGCAGGCGATCCTGTACGTCAGCGCCACGCACCATTGCGGGCAGAGACGCTTCCGAGCTGAAGATCTGCTTAATGCCAAGCTGCAGCAAATTGAGATTTTGTTTAGAACAAATAAATGAATGTACTTTCAAGAGCGAGTGAAGATAAACTTACAGTCTTCAGATCCTCGTTCAGATGAGCGGTATGATCAAACTTGAACTTGGGCAACGACACGCGAACCTCGAGCTCGTCCATGAGCCACTGTGCACGGTGCAGTGTAGACGTTTCCACCTGTCGTACGAGCTCGTCCAAACCTCCCTTGGAGTTTGGCAGAATCACGGTCATGGCAAACTTGCGACCCTTGTACGGTAATCGCAGGATTTTGGCGTCCAACTGCTGGGACTCTAGATAGTAGAAGTTACCTGTCTGACACATGTATGTGGTTTTCACTTGGGTGGTGGGTGTGACGTAGAACAACATTTCAGTGGTTTCGTTTTCCGGGAACGGACGTCTCCAGTAGCCATTGAAGTAGATTGCGTTCAGCATGATCATGACCGATTGTTCGATGTCATCTATAAATATAAAGATTCGTTTATCATTCTTAGTCGTGTGAACCCGCGTGTATATGGGGTCAATGAATCCGCGCGGTGTGCACAAAAACATTTTTGTATAAGATGATGTACAAAAAAACAACTTACCACTGCTGACCAGATTCTGGATCTGGTTTGAGGTGATGTCACTGCACCACTTGTTAATCGTTGCCGCAGCATCGATTGGCTTGGAGAAGTCAATATTTTGTATTTTTGTATAGTAGTAGGACTCAATGATGGCGGCAAATCGTTGTCGCGGCTGGATGAATGTGTCCACGTAGATGGTTGTGCCCAGTTTAAGGTCGTAGTCGGAGCTCTTTTGCTGTGAACGAACAAAAAAACACAATTATTTTTTTATCAAAATTATGCAACCTTTAAAAACAAAAAATGTTCGATAATTTTTTTAAAATGTACTCTATCAAAAATGGATTGGCTCCAAAGATTTTAGTGCTAATACTTGAAACTCCCTTTTTATGCACGCAGGGCAGATTTTTAACAAAAAAAGCACGCAATGTTTGCACGTGTAGCTTGCGTGCAAGGTCTGTAGCCAACAGCTAAGCATTAATCCAGAAGTTAATCTGGAAGAGCTCCGCTTGACTATCAGAACATATAAAGACAGGCGCGTCTCCTTTGCCCTCGCGTAAAATTAACTAAGCAGATCGGTTTACGGTCGTTGCTTCGTTTCTAGTAATAGTTTACCGATGTATGACTTTCAAAATGCTAAGTATTTATTTTAGCTTACGGTTCGCTATAGAATGACATGGTCAGTGGCATATAGGTAAACGATAATTATCATTTTATTGTGCTCGACAAGCGTATGGTAGCTATAAAAGGCCCTCAGTATCGTTCGCCAATATCTTAAATCCCCAACCCGTTTCTTCAGAACCCCTAACTTCCCTTCCAAGCTTGCCTTTGCTTCGACCTCCCACAGTTTCTAATAACACGCAAGTCACTTCGACTGGCTTCTTGGCTAAAGACTGCCAAGCCTTTTTCGGCATGTCCAACTCTAGTCTTATGGAGAAGATTGTTGCATACCAACCGGTATACAAATCCCATCGTCCCTTCGCCATCATCGAATTCATGATGACCTTAGAAATCAATGTCTAGCTCTGCCAATTTTTTAAAGATTATTGAAATCAATCCCGGATCTATGATTTCTTTAAAAAAGAGGTATGAGATGCATACTTTTCTTTCCTTTTACTGTCCCAACATCGTCCTAATATCCGAAACTAGCATCCTATCCCGTAATAATGTAGCTTTTACTAACTATACATTTTTCCGTACAGACAAGAAATCAAACCAAAGGGACACTGCCATTCTCGTAAAAAAACCCACTTGCGGCAGTGCCAATTAACACTACTACCTGGAATTTGAGTTCTCTTGAAACTACGGCTATTCTTATAAAAGCAAATAATTATAAAACCTTTTTGTTTGTTTCAGCTTACAGATTTCTTAAAGGACCAAACACCTTGGACGTTAGAGATCACGACATCATTGTAATTGCATGTGCCAACTTTGGAAATTGTTCACTCATTGTGGGAGGTGACTTTTACGCAAGACACGATCACTGGCGAAATTACAGCAATTGCTCTTTACAACTGTCTATATTAGGGAAGGTCTGTGGAACGTAAACGTATGGTCCTACAGACCTAGTACGCTCGTGTACCGTACTTGAAATGACAAATTGCACACGGGACTGGCGTAAAATGGTTTTGATAGAAAAGGTCTGCATTACATACATTATACCTTAGAGCACATTCATTAAAAGTTAGAGCAAATTCATTAAATATTTTTTTAACGGATTTTTTCAATTTTTAGTAGTATTTATTTTATTAAATAAGAGCACGATTTTCAATTTTTTATAGGACAAAATTGTATTTTTTAGCAAACGCTAAATTGAGAGCCATTAATTTTGAATTGGTTGTGGTAATTGTGTGTGACGCACACATAGAGATGTGTCACGCATGGAATGATGATGATGCTAATGATAGGAAGTAGTTTTTCTTTTTTACTTTTGGTCATGTCAAGTGAACACAAAGCTTGTTTGTGTGCGCATGGAGGAGTGCACTGACCCAGTGTTGTATGATCGCGCTGTGATGTGCCATATAAAATTTATAATATATATTATATTGCATAATTGCGGGAAATTAGATGATGTTTTATCTGTAATGCTCTCGTTATTATTTAATGCGACCGGATATTCCGGATAATCAAACAGGTAAAGATACCGCCACGTTTTAATTATATACGTGTTAATATATTGTGTAATGAAAGAGATTTTTTAATGTTTTTTTTGGTGTGGTTTGTTTGAATTTGTTGTGAATTTTACGGTGAGGTGACATAATGTCCACGGACTAAGGTCCATGGACATTATGTCAGTTTTAAAATGACATTAGGGCCATGGATATTATGTCCGTTCTTCTAAATACATGGATTTAATATTATTTTTTTGATGGACGTTATGTTTGCTTCAAACAGACATAATATCCAATGGACTTTATTCCTTCTTAAAAGCAGACATAATGTCCATGAATTTTATGTCTGTTTTTAAAAGGACATAATATCAAGTGAACAAAACAATTGTAAACCGACATCCACATAAAACTGACATAATATCAAATTCTCCATTTGGACATTATGTCGGTTTTATGTAGACATAATTTCCATTTGCTAAACCGACAAAACGTCCATCTTAAAAGCGGACATAAGGTCCATAGACGTTATGTCCGTGGACTTTATGTCACCTCACCGAATTGTACGTATATATACTTACCAAGAGCGAACCAAAGATCTTGCCGTAGAGCTCACGAGCTTGAATGGCCGATGAGATGCTGGGCAGCACAGAGGAGAGTTCCTTGTGTGTGCTTGTGTCACGTCCGGCGGCTTCGGACAACAAGGACAGTAACAGTTTTACGGAAAACGGTGATATGATCACGTTTTCGTTGTTCTTCAACAGCACTTCCTGGTTGCGGAATCATCAAAAAGGCGGAGAAGCAGCAAAGAAACAAAACAAAAGTTTTAGGAAACGTTTTTTTGTTGTTGTTATCAAAAATTTAAATGTCCTATACTTTTGTTAGCTTCCAGTCGAACTCATCGTGACGATTACTCTTGTAGGGCACAAAGTCATCGTTGTCCCAGTAGTCCTCATCGTGCAGTTGTGGTAGTTCGGACGGTGTCACCACTGTCGTTTCTTTGGCAATTGGTGATGAGGTGGCGGCGTAGGGCAGTGGATTACGCCTAACTCGTTCGGCCTGACCGACATGGGCTGCAATCGCAAACACTGAAACATAGAACAAAAATGCGTGACGACAAAATTTAATTATAAATAATGCAAATTCCAGCCGTGGCGACAATGTGTCATCATTGATGTTCACACTAAAATATTATTAATATATACCTTCATATAGTTTATATTATATATTATATATATATATATATATGTGTTCTTATCGAGTTCAGAAATAACCTTGAACGGAACGAGTTTTTCACAAAAGCAGAAATATATAAACACAAACATATACATTATATTTAGTGTTTTGTATGCAGGCATATAATATATATACAAATGTGCTATATATGTTTATGTCACTGCCCGACGTGCAGAAATCGCACAATCAATATTGATCGTAATTTTAAGGCCGAGGACACATACGGCTGCGCACAAAATAAACTATTGATTCTAAATTGAAATCTCGGAATAATATATATATATAATTACAAATTTTACGTAAATATGAGCAGTTTATTTTTGGCTAATATTTGCGCAAATTTAACGCATATTTCATGTCTTCGATTTGGTATATTTGTTTTAAGCTTACAATGACAAAAAAAAACATTTATAACTCTATGTACGACTTAAATAAAATATAAATGAAGAATTTTCGATGGGCCATATATGAATTGTAATTTTAAAAGATAAACCAAGTGGCAATAATATATTTATATTTAAATTATAATATTATATTATTATAAATATAACTATTACAATTTATATTATAATTTTCGTGAGTGTACGGTTGTTTTTGGTGTGGTGAATTATTCTCAAGAGACTTAATCTCACAGCGATTGTGCATTATCGTCACCGCGTATTTTGTTGTTGTTGTTTTGTTTTCAATAATGAGACTTAACGTAAGGAAATTGTGACTTATTCTCCCGAAAAATTCTGAGAATAATGCACAGGCAGACTGCGACTTATTCTCATGAAAAATTGTGAGAGTAATGCACAGATTGACTGTGACTTATTCTCAAGAGAGTTTAAGCCACGAAAAAACCTGACAATAAGTCAGAGTCTACCTGTGCATTACTCTAACGATTTTTAGTGGCAAAAGGAATACTGAGAATACTGCACAGCGCCTTTGTTTTCATATTACATTTTCATATTATATATATTATATATGTACGAGCTTGAAAGCTCTTTATATTTGTTTAAATAAACCATTATTATTATATATTATTAAACTAGATACATTTTATTTGTTTAAAGTTTCTTGTTCTGTAACCCTACTAACATTTATTGTATACAAATTGGTCAAAATGATCAAATAATGACTAAAAAATAGCTTTGCTTTTATTCCGTGGGACTTATGTCATCTCACCTAAAAATACATCTGACTGAATGGTGCAGGATTTGGTGACAATATAATCATTATTGCTAAATAGCTATAAAAGCTAAAATATGACTAAATAGTCCAAAAGGCTAAATTATTATAATTTCACTCTTTTGTCATGATTTAGCATTTTTGGCTATTTAGTCATATTTAAGTTTTTATATCTATATAGTCACGATTTAGCCTTTTGGACTATTTAGTGTAGCTTTTATAGCTATATTGTCATGATTTAGAATTTTTGACTATTTAGTCATATTTTAGCTTTTATAGCTATTTAGTGGTCATTTTACGGTTTTTAGTCATATTATTTTTATATGTTACTATATTATGTTTAGTGTTGTTCTAAATGGATCATAATAATAAAATGGAATAATGAAAACATTATATTATTAAAAGTGAAAAGATATACAATTTAATAATCCAAAATCATCTGGAAGAATTTTTTTTCGAATATTTAAAAAAAAGGTTCAAAAATGCAAACCTCCTAAAAAAAACTTAATATAACAAAGGTAAATAATAATATAGTAATATAAATTTCAAAATTTTGCAATGTTTGTATATCCAATTGATAGGGAATTGAAAAAAAAGAAAGGAAAAACCACTTACTAATACTTTAAACAAAGAAAAACCCAAGAAATGTAGAAAAATTTGAATGAAACAATCATAAAAATTTACCCTGGCAGATATAAAAATGGCTGCAATATTTGATGACCAAATAGTCACCTCCACAGCTAAATAGTCATAATAGCAAACATGTAAAATGATAAATATCTATAAAAGCATTACTAAATAGTCACCTCCAAAGCTAAATAGTCATAAAAGCAAACAAGTCATGTAAAATGATGAATAGCTTTAAAAACGGTGACTAAATGGTGACCAATATGATTGAGAACATAATAACTGTCACTGATATACTTAACGCTACAATTGAATGCCTTTTGAGCATTTGAGAGAGAAAAAAAAACAAGTAATAGCAAAGTTGAGGTTCTCGAGGAATATAAGAAACTTAAGAAAAATAAAGAGAGATCGTCAGAGACCAAACGATCACACGAGGCCAGGTTTGATTCATTAAGTTCTTCTTCATTATCACAAGGCAGCACTGGATATGAATAATGATCATATGATGTCCAAATTTCTATGTACTATAAAAAGAGCATGGAATCACAGCAAAGCTCTGCTAAGAAAAAAACGATTAATTGATGATACTTTAAATTCAGCGGACGTTGAATCGACATTGGACCGATTAAATTAATCAAATGGAACATTTACGATGCTACTTGCAGCCATTGCTAGGGCAAATGGAGAAGACCTTCATGACTCAGCATTTTTCTAAACAACTATACGAAGGATCTCCGAACGACAGTATGTGACAAAGCACAGGAATAATTATCTATGACTTCCCATGGCCATGTGGTGATTCATTGGACGGGAAGATGGTGAAGAATACATCCGCAGAAAAGGGACAGAACGAAAAAATATTACTGAACGTTTAGCAGTAGTCATTACGGGACATGAAATTGAGAAGAGGTATTTCAAAGTTGAAATCGGGAGAAGGTGAATCACAGGCGTCTGCTACATACCAACTTCTAAACCGTCTGGAATGTTTCTCAAAATATCATCGGAATGAGTTTCGATACAACGGCTTCAAATGCAGCATGAAAAAGGAGCATGTCGTCTGTAACGTGTACGTTTTTGTGTCAGGTCTTGGTCCGGTGTGAGACCAGCTCTTGTTTTAGTGTTCGGTGTTTTTATATAAAGCTTTGTGTGTTTTTGTCTTGGGAACAATCCAGGCAAGGGAAATGCGGGAGGAGTGCCGGTCTTTAAAAGCCTGCTGGCTTGAGGTTGTTCCCGCTACAGTCTTCTAAAAAAAGATGAACAAAAATTTACTTCATCTCGGATGCCGCCATCATTGTTTGGACCATCATCGGGACCAAATATTCCGTTATTTTTACCATTTCTAAAAAGAATGGCCAAACTTACGAACTAATGATTTTCATGCCTTAGAATTTAATCACAAAGAGGTTAAAAAGTGCAGC
>JAAAKO020087707.1:0-22464 GCA_010015015.2 Bolitophila cinerea
AGAAAAGTGCTGCGCTTGCGCAGCACATGATTGTTGTTGTATACTGAAAATGTTTTGGGGTCTATTTCATGCCGCCATATACTGAAATCGGTAAAAAAAAATAACCATATTTTGAAAAACAAGATTTCGTAAAAAAATATTTTGAAAAAAAAACAGATTTCTAAAAACAAGATATAGGAAAAAAGATTTTGAAAAATATAATCTTATTTTATAAATATATTTTTATCAAAAATAAGAGTTTGATAAATAAGATTTTGAATAACAAGATTTTGAAAACCTGATTTTGTAAACAAGATTTTGAATCTATTATTACGTTTGTAGAGTTATTATTAAAGTATATATTTCATTTTTGCAATGTCTTTTCCGGTATCTAATAATAACACATACCTTAAATAATATTATAAAAAATTTATTTGACAGACATGCAAAATATATTTTCACTCCCAATAGACCAAAATGGAGAGTTTTAATACGAGACCGTATTACTTGGGGCTTTTGGATTAGTGAATGCTGTCCAGCAGCGTGTCACTGTATAATGATTAATTTATTCCGATGGATTTTCAGGTTTATCATTTAAGTACAGTCTCACAGAAATTTCGTTGGTTGAGATTTTGTTGCATGTACAAATTTGTTTTGTTTATTGAAAGTTAATATACTGCGTTCAAAAAAACTGACTTAATGTACATTTTTCCAAAAGGACTATTGCAAATAAAATATAGGATACTATTTTTCATAAATTTACTTTCTGGACGTAGCAAAGACAGGTGTGTGGCCGCTAGCGCCAGTCACAAAGCTGCCAACACAGATATGACACAAGTGCCATCATTTTATGAATTGTGAGCCAACTCTCTGACGAAGCAATGTCACTGTCGCAATATCTTTATGAATTGATCGGTAATGTCAGCCAAAGTCATTTCTGTATAAAATAATGTTGTAGTGGATTGCTTGTCTTTTGCTTGTTTCGCAAAAAACAAGCAAAAAACAAGCAAAAGACTAGCAAAAAACAAGAATATCATTTAACTTTTAAAAAATAAAACAAATATATATATTATTTGTTATTTTTACAGATTTAGTGCATAAAAGTATTTGTCTGACATTACCGCTCATTCATAAAGATGTGGCGACAGTGACATTGCTTCGTCATATAGTTGGCTCACAATTCATCATCTGAAAATTGCAATTGGCGCTTGTAACATATGTGCCTAATGCTTTTGATTTAATATGTTTGGCGGAGATGTCTTGGCTCAAAACACTGCTTGTCTCGTAAAATCAGCTTATGCGACAAATATTTTTCACAATGGTTGCAAATATTTGACCTCGACAAAATATTTCACAAATGTTGAGAAATAATGATTTGACATCGCCTTTGCCACAATTTGTAACCGTTTGCCGCCTTTATTTTGTCATAAGCATTAAGCTGGATTTAGACTATTGCATTTCTATTTAGTTATTAATGGCTATCCAGTAAAAATATTTTGGTAGTCGTCCGATAGCTGTAGATTCATATATAAATTAAACTTTTTTAGACACCTGCTCACAAAATATTTTTAATATCATTTTTTTTATGACGATTGTTATTTCATTATATACAGTTTTTGTAATTTTATGGTTTCCATGACATACTCGTAATGTCTGTTTGAAACATAATGTCTATAGAATATATAATAAAATAGCTCGAGATATTTAAATGTTTCAAAATAAAATACTCACTAAAAAAATCTAGTCAAGTGCATATGGCGCAGAATACGGTGAGGTGACATAATGTCCACAAACAAAAGGTCCATGGACCTTATGTCAGTTTGTAACGGTCCTATGGTTTTTTGACGTTATAAAACGTGGACAAAATTAAATTAAACATTAAATCCATATATATGTCAGTTTGGAACTGAAAAAACAAGCAATCCATTCCATGGTAAATATAACAAGGAAAATAGTATACCAAATAGTAAAAGACTATAGCAAAAAGATAATATATATATTATAGTCATGTAGTGTTGCTTTGCTACTTGTAGGCCATATTTTATTATATATAATAATAAAGGTGAGGTCCGCGGGCGACGGCGGTGTGAGCGTCTAAAAAATAAAATTCGTTTGTATGTAATTCGTAAAAAATGTGCGAAATTCGGCGGGTGTAGGTCCTTTGAATAAAATATGAATAAATTGTGTCAGTGTTAGCGGGGTGAGCGACTTCGGGGTAAAATACTAAAAAAAAATTGAATGTCGACGGAAGGAAAAAAAATGTAATGTTTCATGTTGTGAATTCGTTTGTATGAATTGCAACGGGGTATATGGCATGCCGCCGAGTGAAATGTGTTGTTATTCAGTTATTATTAATATTTATATATTATTATTTATATATTGAATTAGTTGTTAATTGGTATTTGTTATTTCTTTTAAAATATTTTACTAAAATAATACTGTGTAATCTCAAGATTTCCGAATCATCAAATCTTCAGTGGAAATTTTATAATCGAAACATGTACAGAACATTTAGAATTTCAAAACTCTTTTATGGTATTATTCATATAAGTATATATATAAACAAAAATAATATATACACAATACAATTATTTCAATAATATTTACAATACATACCGTCGAACGTTTGTGTATGGTATTTCATATATATCTGTATATGAACATAACATTTACGATGTACGTGTATATCATGTATTGAACTGCATGGTGCTGCTGCTGCTGTGGCCTCAAGATCATAACATCTAAACAGATTCCGAGCTTTCCGCGTCATCATCACGCGCTCTTGTTGATGCGGTACCTGGCACCGAAAGCACCGCATCGAATGTATACCGGTCAGCATATAGTTATAAACATTTTAAATATATATATATACAACACGTACAAATACATACACTCAGAAAAAAACATATACATGTGCAAAGAACCTGATTGTCTCTGGGAAGTCACCACTCATACACATACAATGCAAATTGTATTTGTACAGCTTATACTTTTTTGTATATATAGTATATAAATATATAATCAAATACATACCACTTAATTTTAAACACAGAGTGGACCAACCAAAACTATATAATTACTATAAGAGTAGGAAAAAAACATTTTTACACATTCACAAATTTCAAATTGTCCTGTAATTTTAATTATTCTGTGATCTTTAATTAAATTATTTTTCTCTGACCTATTATTTTGAAGAAATTACTAAGCTTTTTGTTATTTTTCTAAATTTGTTGCCTTTTTTCCAAATGTATGGAAGCTCTTATGTAAAGACAATAATTATCTGAAAAACAGTCTGGAGCTTTATTACCACTATACTGTGTTGTTTTAAATAAGTGATGACTAGAGACTGGATAAATAGTTAAATACATATTTGTATGCCGTCTATGTATGCAAATAAGCTAAGAAGCAAGAATTTATTTATTATATAAAAATCACTATTATTATTCAGTTTTTTTTTTATGTCTTTTCAATTTAATTTGATTGATTTGATTATTTTTTTGGTTTGATTACCTAGGTTACGACGAATTTTATAAGAAGCACTTGAGTGTACCTCTTTTATTTATTGATTTCATTTAAGGCATTTCACAGTATAAATAATTACCAGTTGAGTTTAAAACTATACGTTAATATATTTTGAATATATACTGCAACAAATCTTAATCATTCTTAAGTGATCGACCAAAGATGGTCTCAATCAGTGAAAAATGTTCTTCGTATGCTAAACTTACTTGTGGGTCACACGTAAGATCCTGCAATCATGTGTCCGTTTGTACAGTATATGTTCGCTGACGACGGCGTTCAAAATGAAAATATAAATCTCGTCAACATTGAGCTTGATAGGTTTAAAAAATGGTCAGAGAATAACAGTGATTTTGGAATGCATTTAAGTTTCGCTATCAATTGTCAAACTTTCGATTATTGAAAATAATTTTCAATCAGAAAATAGGAGGTGAAACAAAAAATTGAAATGGTATATTATTATAATTCGATTAGAATTAGAGAAAAACAAGGTTTCGCTTCAATCGTGTTACGGCATCCTGAGCGATTGATACTCACTCTAATTTAGAATTAATTAATCGCGTAATTAGCATGCCATTTTGTAATGATTTGCTACAACCGTTTTTGTATGTCAGTACAGCTGAATTAACGTTGAATAATTTTGCTAAAGAAGCTCTTACTTATTCAGTACCTTATTATGGCAATCCGCCAGAATTAAGTCAACCTCAATAAAGATAAATTCTTATATTCAGTACATTATAAAGTTAAGGAATAAGCTCAACGTGAAAAAAAGTTGAATAATATGGTTGAATAACATATTCTCTTATGGCGATATTGTGCTTACGTCCTCGAGCTACTTAGAAAAAAATTGAATTGTTCTTAGCGTAGGTGTTTTGGCTCAAAATGCTGCTCGTATATTTCAATGCACTCAGATTTATTATTTGGGTGCTCTACTTAAAAGTACTATGTTTATAGAGATTGTTTCAATATATAAGATAATGAATATTAAATATAAATAAGATAAAAAATTATCCTAGGAAAAAGAATAAGATTTCTTAAAATATGTAGAAATTAAAGCATTTTTGATATGTCTGCAAAAATACCAACAAATAAAAAAATGCAACTGAAAATGATTATTATTTTTTTTAATAAAATTACCTCGTCAAAGAATACAATATTTATAAAACTTAAAGTACCACATAACCGCATAATTTTTTGTACATTTATGTAAAAAATACATTTTTTCTTTCTTTTTAATTTTTTTCTTTATTTTTAAAAAACATATTTTTTTTTAATACAAGAAATTCAAACAGGAAATAAAGTGATGAAGGAAAAAATCTCTCAATTTTTTTGTCATTGGTGGAACCGGAGGCATTTTCCCCCAAGAAAATATTAAATAAATAAGAACTATTACTTAAATACGTGTATTTCACATTTTTTAATAATTTAATTATTTCGTATAATGGTTATTGGTGAATCAAAAGCTTCAGGTGCCGACGAAACCATAGGCGAATCCAGAAAATGTGATTTGTGAGTAAACATTTTTCAGAGCCGGAATTCGGACTAGTCGGTACTTGAAAGTATTGATATACCTATAACCATATACGAAGAAATTCATTTAATATATAAAATTAATTTAATATTTCTAATTGATAACATTTTTCACCTGGATCCGCCAGTGGACGGATCTTAGTCTTAAGTGATTGCAAAATTATCAGAAAACTTTAAAACTGGTTAATCGTTTTTTTTTTAAAGTATTTTACCGATTTTTTTACTTGTGAGAAAAAAACTCAAACTGTCAATATCAGAAAAAAATGTCGCCCACTTAATATATTGTTTTGGTACTTCTCTAGCCAGAAGCATTGCGACATGATTTCAAACAGGTTGGCTGACTTATTTAAGTGCTCTCTAGTGTTGAGTTCCAAATCCCGTATTTCTATATTTTGATATACAGGTTTTTAAGCTTATCCCATTCATTCGTTTGGGAGATTTAAAAAAAATAATAAAGAATCATAAGTGCGCTTCTCACCTAAATCCGTCGGAGTTATTACATTAAAAAATGAATTTAAAATTATACTTAAATTTATGCTTTATATTAAAAACAAGCAAATATCTGGCAAATACAATAATATAAACTTTGCGTTTGCGTTATTTTTAAATAGTACACAATTTTTATGACAGTTATTTTGTATGTGCGTATTGCCGCTCCTAATGTAACAAATTTTTGCCCTAAGTTAAATCGAGGAATATTCACTTTCGTAATTTGGTGTACAAACATTGGAATATCGCAAATATTATTAGTAATATTGCTAATACCTACAATATTTTTACTAATACAGTATTAGAAAATATTCATAATAATATGAAAAATAATTTAAAATTCCACGAATAATACAGGAATTATTATTAATATCGAAACTATATTCACAAATACTAGGTTTTTATTTTTTATTACGAATTTTAAAATATTGAGTTTTTATGAAAAGTATAAAGAATATCACAAATAACAAAGAATAATATGTATACTTAAATTATTTAAAAATAAACGAAAATATATACGCAAATTTAAAATGAATTTTAGAATTTCTGAAAAAATCGTAAATAATAAAAAACAAAAACAAATACCGTCGAATACCAAAATACACAATATTATTATTTGCAAATATCAAGAATATAAAATATTACTATGAATGAATATTTAAAATACTTATTATTATTTGCAATTATTAAGAATACTAAAAAAAAATTAGGAATATTTAAAATATAGATAATATAAAAATCTTAATAAACCTAATAATATATGATACGGTTGTAACTATGAATATTTTTTTGTTACTTTAATAAAATGATTTTTACCCAGTAAAAAAAGTTTGATATCAAAAAACAAGTAAAAGACTAGTAAAAGAAATAAGATTAAAAATATTTAAATTTTACAAATATCAAAAAAATATATTTACTTTTATATTTGGTAGCAATACAATTTATAGAACTCGTTTGGAAAAGTGCGGGCGAATAGCATATGTCTTTATTTCGCTGTATTATATTTCGCTTTTCATGGCCTACAAAACATATCTAATACAAAGCATGAGTGAATAAGAAATGTAAGGGTCTGGATTGCTAAAAATATATGTTTTTGTTTATAGCCAAATCCGTCGAAATGATAGTTTTATCGATTTGGCAAATTTTTGAAACATAAATAAACAAAAAGCGGAAAAATAAAAAGCGATAAAAATTAAACGCGAAAAACGAAAATCTAAAAGAAAACAGCAAAACATACCATCCCCTAATTTGTATGCATTGAAAATATATATATATATATATATAATCATTTTGTTTCTAGAACAATCATAAATAAACAACGTTAATTTTCTTATTGCAGGTTCAACGACTGAAGTGCCATGTCCGACGGGTATGTTTAGATGCTCGGAGGGAAAATGTATACCATCGCTTTGGGTCTGCAACTACCAAAAAGACTGTGAAAAGGGAGAAGATGAATTTCAATCGTGTCGTAAGTATTTTTAATATTTTATGTTATTTGTTTATATTCTAATATCTGTTTTACATCCATTTCAGCACCACCGGAATGTGATGCTGGTCAAATAAGTTGTGGACAGTATGTGTTCAACAAAACGTATTGCATTCCACCACATTATCGATGTGACATGACTGTCGATTGTGTCGATGGCACTGATGAATCCGATTGTAGTAAGTTTTATAATAATATATAAAATTAGTATGTAATGCAATTAAAGTTTTCGCATCGTTTAATTTGAATAGTTAAAACAATAAACTTTCAAAAAGTTTGGAACTACGAAATTGCTTACACCGCATTATCGTTGCAAGACACGAGAAGTGGTTAAATTACATTTAAGACAAAAAAAAAACTTTACCAAAACTTTTAAATCTCTTTTGTGTTTACCAATGTTAAACAAATTTCATTCACAAGATGGTACCCAATTAGTAAAGTTTCATTTAAATTTACAGCGTATCGGAAGTGCTTGCCAGACGACATTCATTGCGGGGCACTCGTTGGTGTAACGCCACCATTAAATGCACGCATATCAGATCCTTGTGTCCCAAAGGAGAAAAAGTGTGACGGATATTTAGATTGCAGAAGTGGTCGTGACGAAGATGGCTGTGTCAATGGGGCTACGTGTCGACTGGACCAATTCCGTTGTGCAAATGGACAAAAATGCATTGATGCAAATCTCAAGTGCAATCATAAAAACGACTGTGAAGACAACTCTGATGAACAAGCTTGCAGTATGTATATAAACATGAATTTAATTGGTGTCATAAATTAATTATTTAAAGAATAACATTTTAATTTAAAAATATTTACTTAAAATGTGATGTCATTAGAATATACGGAATTATCTTTATAGGAGCACAAAACAACATTAACTTCGTTGTCATTGAGTTTGAAAAGATCAAAATATTTAAGAAGAACTTTTTTTATATTTCCTTTTTTGAGATTAACTATCCTGAGATTAATTTGCTGGAACTGGAATTGTAATATTAATTTGCTATAATTGTTTTTGGTAGTATTGTGCGTATTTTTGCTATGTAAAATAGTATTAAAAACAAGTAAAAGAGTAGCAAAAACTATTTTATTTTATTTACCAGGAAATAAAATTAAAAGCAGTAACATCTAAAAAAGTTTTATCGTCTTTGGATGTTTCTTTTCTTAAATAGACTTTCCGCTATTGCAGTTCCAGCAAAATAATTATGCCTTTGCAGTTTCAGCGAATTGATATCCGAATAGCTAATCTAAAAAAAAAATGTATTTTTTTTAATATGTTGTTCTTTAAAAACTTAATGAAACAAAGTTAATGACTTTGTGTGGTCGTAAAAAGCTAATGCGATAGGTATGAAAATTTAATTTTTGAATAATTAAAGACCTAGCTTCGAATTTAATTAGAATACTAAAAATATACTAAATTCCTACTAATTTATTTTGTTGTTGTTGTTTTTTCTGTAGATTTTCCAGCATGTCATGGCGGACAATTTAGATGTACAAATTCTCTGTGTATTCCAGCCAATTTCCATTGCGATGGCTATCATGATTGTTCTGACGAGAGTGACGAGGCCAACTGTACTGCCATTGCATGTCCTGACAATAAGTTCTTGTGTCCTCGTGGTGGTCCAAACGGTGTACCCAAGTGCATTTCAAAGATACAGCTGTGTGACGGAAAACGTGATTGTGAGGATGGTACCGATGAGGAAACGGCATGCTGTAAGAAAAATAAATCTTTTTGTTAAAAGAATAAAACATTTTATATATATATTTTTTTTTTTAGCAATTTTATCATGTCCAGCATTAAACTGTGAACACAAATGTGGACCTTCTTTGACCGGTGGTGTGTGTTTCTGTCCAGCTGGTCGATCTTTAGCAAATGATAACCGTACTTGTGTGGACTTAGACGAATGTGCAGAATGGGGACACTGTGATCAGCTGTGTGCAAACACTGATGGATCCTTTTCATGTTCTTGTGCAACCGGTTTCTCTTTGGTGGATAGATCTAGATGCACAGCACCAAATGCAGGCTCCATGGAACTTTTATTTGCGCACGATCGAGCTATTGTGAGGATGTCATCGCACGGTCAGGATTCGCGAGTAGTTGTGAATGCAACGGGTGCTAGTGGAATAGCATTTCATGAAGCTAGAAATTTATTATTTTGGTCGGACACAAAAACGAGAAAAGTTCAATCAATACCATTGAATGAACATGGATTTGGTGGTACCGATCTTACATTACCCGGCACATGGGCACCAGTTGCATTAGCCGTTGATTGGGTTGGTGACAAATTGTACGTAGCTGATTTTGTTGGACAAAAGATTGATGTTTTTGAATTGGACGGACGTTGGCATGCTGTGGTCTTAGGCTCAAATTTAACTAGTCCTGCTGACTTGGCATTGGATCCAACATCTGGGCTAATGTTTGTAGCTGATGGTGGTCAAGTTTTAAGGGCACATATGGACGGAACTCATGCCAGATCAATCGTTTCTGAGGCAGCATACAAAGCATCCGGAGTGGCAGTTGATGTAATTGCAAAACGCGTCTATTGGTGTGATTCATTGTTGGACTATATTGAGACAGTTGATTATGATGGTGGTCATCGAATTTTGGTTTTAAGAGGACAGCATGTGCCAAGTCCATCGCGACTAGCATTATTTGAAAATCGTGTCTTTTGGACAGATGCTACGAAACAAGGTATTATGTCTGTGGATAAATTCGAAGGAACGTCAAGCATTCAATCAATATACAAGTCAAAGGATATTCGTGAACCAAAAGCCATTGTAACTTTGCATTCATCTAGTCAACCAAAAGCTACAAATCCTTGTGGAAATAATAATGGCGGATGTCAACACATGTGCATAGTGACTGCAGTGAAAGGAGCTCCAAGTGGTCTAGGATTCCGTTGTGCTTGTAATATTGGATATAGACTAACAAGTACATTGATGAATTGTGATTTGGTTGAAGAGTTTCTTATGTACTCGCAACAAAGATTTATTAAGGGAAAAGTATTAGATCCTGTTATTGAAGGTTTCAGTGATGCAATTTTGCCGGTAGTATCGAGACGTGCCAGATTTGTTGGATTAGATTTCGATGCCAGAGACGAACACATATATTATTCAGATGTATTACAAGATGTGATATATCGAGTCCATCGAAACGGTACTGGTCGAGAGATCGTGCTAGCATCTCAGAATGAGGGCGTCGAAGGTTTAGCTGTCGATTGGGCTTCGAAAAATCTGTATTACATAGACAGTCGTAAAGGTACATTAAATGTACTTTCGACAAGGAACGTAACTCATCGCCGTACTCTTCTCAAAAATCTAAAACGTCCTAGAGCTATTGTCGTACATCCAAATAAAGGATTTATATTTTTCTCTGAATGGGATCGTCCAGCAAATATTACTCGAGCCAATGCCGATGGAAGTGATCCACTTGTTTTTAAAAATGTAACTCTTGGCTGGCCAAATGGACTATCAATTGATTTTAAGGAAGATCGTGTCTACTGGTGCGATGCTCTTTTGGATCATGTACAACACGCAAATTTAGACGGTTCTGATATTCAAACAGTAAACTCACGTCTTATCAGACATCCTTTCTCAATTGTTATTCACGAAGCATGGATGTATATTACAGACTGGCGACTCGATGCCATTGTACGTTTGCACAAGCTGACAGGAGAACAGGAAGAAATAATGGTCCGAGAGCCACAGACAAACCGTCTGTACGGAGTAAAAGTATATAGTCATACGGTTCAATCAATTGAAGCCACTCAACCTTGCTCAATAAATAATGGTGGTTGTGAGAAACTCTGTTTTGCTGTTCCTGTTAATGGATCACATGTTTTGACGGTCAAGTGTGCTTGCCCTTACGGTGAAAGAATACACGAAGACACTAGAACATGTATCTCTGATCCTAATGCTGAGCCACCGGTACAAGCGTGTCCACACACATGGGATTTTACTTGTAACAACCAAAGGTGTATTCCGCAATCGTGGTTATGTGATGGAGATGATGATTGTTTGGATAACAGTGATGAAGAGCAGAATTGTACAAGTAAGTCAATTTTAAAAAAGAACAAACCTTAACTTTTGATAAACTAAACATTTTATTTTTTGGTATATTTTAGAACCAACGTGCGGAACAAATGAATTCCAGTGTAAATCAGGACGATGCATTCCACTTAACTTCAGATGTGATCAGGAGAATGATTGTGGCGATCATTCGGATGAGTTTGAATGTGGAAACGTAACATGTGCTTCGTCTCAGTTTTCTTGTGCCAATGGACGTTGTATTCCGAGTATGTGGAAATGTGATAGTGAAAATGATTGCGGTGATGGATCAGACGAAGGAGATTTCTGTGCCGAAAAAACATGCGCCTACTTCCAATTTACATGTCCAAGAACAGGGCACTGTATTCCCCAATCATGGGTGTGTGACGGTGATGATGATTGTTTTGACAAACAGGATGAAAAAGATTGTCCACCTATAACATGTCTTGCAAATCAATTCAAATGTGCTGATCTAAGACAGTGTGTTGAAGAATCATATAAATGTGATGGTATTCCGGACTGTAATGATGGCAGTGATGAATTAGGATGTCCATCAATGGGACCCAATCAATGTAATACAGAAAAACACTTTAGATGCAAATCATCGGGTATATGTATACCAATTGCATGGCACTGTGATGGATCCAATGATTGTGATGATCATTCAGATGAAGAAGAATGTGGCACGATCTCATGCCCAAACAATTTCTATAAATGCAATAACAACAAATGCGTTTTTAAGGCATACATATGTGATGGAAACGATGATTGTGGCGATAATTCTGATGAAAGTGCTGTACACGCTTGCGTTGCACCAGAATTTAGATGTCCACATGGTCAATGGATTTGCCCGGGTGTCACAGAACGTTGTGTTAATATATCGTCAGTTTGTGATGGTACACCGGACTGTCCAAATGGTGCTGACGAAGGAGAAGGATGCGATCTGGCTGAATGTCAACATCAATCCGGATTGTGTTCGAATGGATGTCAGAAAACTCCATTAGGAGCAATGTGCATTTGTCCACCAGGCGAAGAACTTTCAGATGATAATTTTGATTGTCAAGATCTAAATGAGTGTGATCCTCCCGGTATCTGTTCACAGACATGTACAAACACAAAAGGATCCTATTTCTGTTCCTGCACAGATGGTTACATTCTGGAGCCGGATAAGCATTCGTGTAAGGCAGTTAATCATTCCTCGGCATTTTTGATAATTTCGAATAGACATTCAATATTGGTTGCCGATCTGAAGGAGCAAGGTCTAGAACGAGTACCGATCATTGTAGAAAACGTAGTAGCAACAGCTTCGAACATGCACACAGGAACAATATTTTGGAGTGATATGAAATTAAAAAAAATATCTCGTTTAGACAGAGGCATGGAACCACAGGAAATCATTACAACTGGATTAGATTTGGTAGAAGGTCTAGCCTACGATTGGATTGGAAAGAATCTTTATTGGTTGGATAGTAAATTGAATACTATTGAAGTCTGTAATGAGAATGGTTCAAATCGATTAGTGATGGTACGAGAAAATATCACTCAACCACGTGGTATGTGTTTAGACCCAAGCGATGACTCAAAGTGGATATTTTGGACAGACTGGGGAGAGAATCCACGAATAGAAAGAATCGGAATGGACGGATCAATGCGTGAAACCATTATCAGTACAAAGATCTACTGGCCAAATGGCCTAACATTGGACACAGCTAATAAGAGAATATATTTCGCAGATTCAAAGCTAGATTTTATCGATTTTAGTTACTACAATGGAACAGGTCGTCAGCAAGTGTTGGCTTCAAGTCATTATCTTTTGCATCCTCATTCATTGTCACTGTTTGAAGATACACTGTACTGGACAGATCGTCAATTGAATCGTGTACTATCAGCACATAAATTTAAGGGCACCAATCAAACCGTTGTGTCTCATCTAATTTCACAGCCTCTTTCAATTCATGTACATCATCCATCGTTACAACCGATTTATGAGAACCCATGCGATAAGGCAAATTGCCAACACTTGTGCTTGTTGAGTCCAGGACCAAACAAATGGTCCTGTAAATGTAAACCTGGTTATAGATTAGAAGATAATGGAAAATGCTTAGAAGAAGAAAATCCATATCTGATGGTATTAAAGAGTAATCAAATTGTTGATATTCCATTAAATGGCGGAAATGCAAGAGCTGGATCATTAACACCCGTCGTTGGAATTGAAGGTGGAACTATGCTTGACTTTGATCGTAAAGGTGAAACACTTTATTGGATACAAGGTCGCGAAGATGACGATGAAAATGGTACTATATATTCAACACCGTATGGCGGAGGTAACAAAACTGAATTCCTTGGTCCAGATACTGGTATTGTTGGTGCTCCGTATGTAATTGCTTTCGATTGGTTGGGACGAAACTTGTTTATTGGAAATCGAATTGCGAGTAACATTGAAGTGATTCGAGTAGAAGGCAAAGTTAAACATCGTGCTGTAATAATTGCAAATGATGGAAACCGAACATCTGTATCAAAACCAAAAGCTATGGTTCTAGATCCGACCGAAGGTAAAATATACTGGATTGATGAAGGTGGCTTTGGCGTTCCATCTAAAGTGGCTCGTGTTAATATGGATGGTTCAGCACCAATGATACTAGATGATGATGTTGATAATCCAGAGGCCATCACAATTGATATTGATAAAAAACATATTTACTACAGTACACAACATCCACCACAAATATGTGTTATAGATATGAATGGTGAAAATAAACGTATTCTTTTATCCGAAAAAGATGATATATCCCGGCCAAAAAGTCTTGGAATACTTGAATCAAGATTGTACTATTTAGATTCAGTTTTTGAAAAAATTGTTCGTGTGGATCTGCCAAATGGTGATAATGCAAAAATTATTATTGACAACGAATCAGATCTTAAGAGTATGACCATATTTAAGAAACGAGCTTTATTGCAACATCCTTGTCAAACGGGAAATGGTGGATGTGAGCACATTTGTTTGCCACATGAAAAAGGACTTCGAGTGTGTCAATGTGCCATCGGATTCCGAAAAGAAAGTGATGCTACATGTACTCCGTATAAATCGTTTGCAGTTGTTTCGCAGTTGGATATGACAAGAGGTTATAGCTTGACAGATAGTACAGAAGGTATGGTTCCGATTGCAGGACCTGGTCATCATATTTTACATGTTGATGTTGTTTACAAAGATTCTTGGGTGTACTGGGCAGAATACAATAGAGGTCAATGGAATGGAATATTCAGAATAAAACCAAACGGTTCGGAGCTCCAACATATTATCAAAGATGGAATTGGAAGTAATGGAATTAGAGGTTTAACAATTGACTGGGTAGCTGGTAATTTGTACTTTACAAATGTATTTCCACATGAAAACTATGTTGAAGTATGTTGGCTTGATGGAAGCAACCGAAAAGTATTAGTAAAAACCACAAGTGATGCTCCACGAGAATTAGCAGTAAATCCAATTAAACGAATTTTATACTGGATAGACTATGGACAGTATCCAAAAATTGGCAAAGCCTTCTTGGATGGTTCAAACTGGGTACCAGTTGTAACGTCCGGTATATCAAATCCAAGGGATTTAACAGTTGATATGTTAACCCATGATGTTTACTGGGTAGATTCAAAATTAGATATGATACAAAAAATATCATACAGTGGTGGAAATAGACAAGTTATCAGACGTAATCTTCCGAATCCAATGGGTATTGCTATTCATCTTAGTGATGTGTACTGGGTGGATAGAAACTTGATGACCGTTTTTAAAGCATCAAAACTACCAGGCAATACTACACTTCCGACTAAAGTTCGTACTAATCTACAGAAACTTCGTGATGTTGTTATTTTTGATATTAATAATCAACCAACCGATGATAATAATCCATGTTTACGACTTGGAAACGGTGGTTGTGATCAGCTGTGTTTTGGTTTTCCACAAGATGGTTCTCCAGGAACACCAAAACTAAGTTTCCGTTGTGAATGTGCTACAGGTGTCTTGGCTTCTGACGAAAGGAAATGTGAATCCGTCAATGAGTTTGTAGTGTTCTCAACACGCACCGAAATTAGAGCAGTCAATTTAGATCCAAAATCAACTGGTGTTCCTTTCAAACCTATGGGTAATTTAACAAATGTTGTTGGTCTGGACTTCGATTATGCTGACAATAAATTAATATATACACAAATTAGACCGTGGTCAAAAATTGCATGGACAAATGCTGATGCACCCGTTGTTGATATCCGAAATACTATAATAAGCAAAAGTATAAACCCAGAAGGTGTAGCATATGACTGGACACAGAAAAAAATCTACTGGACGGATAGTCTAAATAACTCAATTTATGCTATTAACCTTGATGGTAGCGAATTAGTTATGATTGCCAGAGTAGAGCGTCCCAGAGCAATTGTTCTTGATCCTTGTAATGGAACTCTGTATTTTACAGATTGGGGAAGATTTGGAACATCTGGTA
Organism: Bolitophila cinerea; assembly: GCA_010015015.2. Classification (NCBI taxonomy): domain Eukaryota; kingdom Metazoa; phylum Arthropoda; class Insecta; order Diptera; family Mycetophilidae; genus Bolitophila; species Bolitophila cinerea. The sequence goes on from JAAAKO020087707.1 coordinate 15,535, forward strand.
AAATTTTCCGCACAACAATGGCAGGATCGTTAAAACGTCCAATCATTGACAAAGATTTATCACAACCCAGCGGATTGGCTATCGACTACGAAGATCAAATGCTTTACTGGACAGATGCGGTTCGTGAAAAGATTGAACGCTCAAAAATGGATGGCAAAGGACGCGAAGTACTTGTATCCGCTACAATTTATCCATTTGCTATAACAGTATTCCGTAATTATATTTACTGGACAGATTTACAGTTACGTGGTGTATATCGCGCAGAAAAGCATACCGGTGCAAATATGGTTGAAATGGTAAAAAGACTTGAAGATTCACCAAGAGATATTCATGTGTACAGTAATAGCCGTCAAAAATGTCAGGCCAATCCATGTATGCAAAATAATGGCGGCTGTGCTCAAAGCTGCCATCCTGGTGTCAATGGAAAAGCAGAATGTCGTTGTGCGGACAACTTTAAAATTGTAAATGAAGGTCGTATGTGTGCACCGATGAATTTTACATGTGATGCAAGCAAGTTTTATTGCATGAACGGTAAATGTATATCAAGAATGTGGTCATGTGACGGTGATGATGATTGTGGTGATAATTCTGATGAAGATACAAATTACTGTACATTCCATTCATGTTCACCAAATGAGTTCCGTTGTAATAATGGTCGATGCATTTTCAAAACATGGAAATGTGATCATGAAAATGACTGTAAAGACGGTTCAGATGAAGAGGGTTGTACGTATCCACCATGTGTAGATGGTGAATTCACTTGTCTGAACGGAAGATGTATTCCACAATCTCAAGTATGCAATGGAGTTAATGATTGCAAAGACAATGCTACATCTGATGAAACTCATGAAATGTGTCCACAAAATACAACATGTCCACCAAATCATTTGAAATGTGAAAAAACAAACATTTGCGTTGAACCGTATTGGTTATGCGATGGAGATAATGATTGTGGAGATAATTCTGATGAGGACGCTGTTCATTGCGCTCAACGAACTTGTCCACAAAATAGTTTCCGTTGTCCAAATCATAGATGCATACCAGCCACGTGGTACTGTGATGGTGATGATGACTGTGGTGATGGTGCTGATGAACCCCCAGAGTACTGCAAGTCAGAGGGTAGAACCTGTTTTGGAGATTTGTTCACGTGTGACAATGGCAATTGCATTCCAAGAATATATATCTGTGATGGAGATAATGATTGCTTGGACAATAGTGACGAAGACGATCGTCATCAGTGTAGTAAGTTTATTTTTAATAAATAAAAGTATATATGTATGTAATATAATCATCATTATTATATATATATATTTACAGATGATCGAAAATGTGACGAAGAAACAGAATTCACTTGTGAAGAAAACAAATCGTGGGGACGTGCCCAATGTATCCCTAGAAAGTGGTTGTGTGATGGCGATCCAGATTGTGTAGATGGAGCTGACGAGAATATCACATTGCATCATTGCGCAACTCCACAACCTTGTGGTGAAGATATGTTTACTTGTGAAAATGGCCGCTGTATAAATAAAGTAAGTTTACAAATATTTTTTTTATTGTTTTATATTAAACTTTAATGTTATCTATAGGGATGGCTATGTGATCATGATAATGATTGTGGAGACGGAACGGATGAAGGAAAATTCTGTAACGCTCAATACAAGACGTGCTCACCACAAGAGTTTACCTGCCAAAATTTCAAATGTATTCGTAACCAGTACAGATGCGATGGAGAAGACGATTGCGGAGATAAGTCGGATGAGGTTGGATGTAACAAAAAGGAAAATTCAACTTGTACAACTGGTCAATTTACTTGTACCAACGGACAGTGTATTGACTATCAATTCGTTTGCAACAAAGTGTCTGACTGTTCGGATGATTCGGACGAACCGCTTCATTGTAATGTGGATGAATGTGCCAAGGTAGAAATTCACCAGTGTGGTCATAAATGCGTTGATACATTGACCAGTTACTACTGTGATTGCAACCAAGGTTACAAGTAAGATAATAAATAACATTATTTACATTTTTGTAATTTATATTAACATTTTCCATTTTAGATTGCTAACTGATGGAAAAGCTTGTGCGGATATAGATGAATGTATAGAAACGCCGGGTGTTTGCTCCCAACATTGCTCGAATACTCCTGGTGGCTTTTATTGCAAATGTGATGACCGGTATTACGAGAGACAAAACGACGAACACACTTGCAAGCGTAAGGATAATACACAACCTTGGTTAATCTTTTCAAACAAGTACTACATAAGGAACATGTCCGTTGATGGTCATTCGCTGAATTTAATGCATCAAGATTTGATGAACGTTGTTGCATTAGATTTTGACAATAATGAAAAGTACATGTACTTCTGTGATGTAACGGCTAAAACCATATTTAGGTCAAAGTATAATGTAGATGGTGATGTAGTGAAAGAACCAGTTATACGGCACGATTCACATGGTCTTGAAGGTATTTCAATCGATTGGGTTGGTCGTAAGCTGTATTGGTTAGACAGACATTCAAAGAATCTAGATGTTGCTGAACTTGATGGTACAAAACGAAAAACATTACGTTCTGGTGTTGTGGATCCGCGTGCTATAGCTGTACATCCTGGAATTGGATATCTTTATTTTACGTCATGGCATTTACAGGCCTACATTGCCAAAATGGGTATGGACGGTTCCAATTTTACTAGAATTCTAACATGGGAAGATGACATTGCTTGGCCAAATGCATTAACAATTGATTATTTTACTGATCGTATTTACTGGGCTGATGCTCATTTGGACTACATTGCATTTGCTGACTTGGAAGGAAGACATCGACATATTGTGGTTTCCGGTTCCAAAGTGCCACACGTATTTGCTTTATCGTTATTCGATGATATGCTTTATTGGACAGACTGGAATTTAAAGGCAATTATACGAGCAAATAAGTTCACAGGAAAAGACATGCAAACATTGCGTAATACAACACACCGACCCTACGATATCCATATAAGTCATCCGCTTCGTCAAGTACCATTCCCAAATCCATGTGGAACGAACAATGGAGGTTGCTCTCATCTGTGTTTACTTGCACCACCAGCAGAGTCTACGTATCTTAATATTGAAGGTTACATAGAAGAAGGTGCACCGAGCTACAAGTGTGCTTGTCCCAATCAATTTTATCTAGCTCGTGATTCAAAAACTTGCATTGCAAATTGCACAGCTGGTCAACATCGATGTGGTGGCGACGACGAGAAATGCATTCCGTGGTTCTGGAAGTGTGATGGTGAACGAGACTGTAAAGATGAGTCTGATGAACCGTCAACGTGTCCGGTACGTCATTGTAGAGCGGGTACATTCCAGTGTGGCAACACTAATTGCACTCCGTCCGCTACAATCTGTGATGGTACTGATGATTGTGGCGACGGAAGCGATGAACAAAATTGTGAACTTCCGTGTCCAGAGTCTGACTTTAAATGCAAGACCAGTGGACGTTGTATTCTGGAGAGCTGGAGCTGTGATGGTGATGCTGACTGTAAAGACGGCAGTGATGAAGATCCCGCTATTTGTCGTAAGTGTGCCGTTTAATATATTATTTACAAATTATTATTAAACAATATATATATATATAAATATATTCATAAATAGATAAACGAGCATGTGATGATGAAACCGAATTCACTTGCAAGAACGGACGTTGCATTCCTAAATTGTGGATGTGTGACTTTGATAATGATTGTGGTGATGATTCGGATGAGCCAGCATATATGTGTAGACAACGAAATTGTACAACCGGCTGGCAAAGATGTCCGGGACAATCTAATTACAGATGTATTCCAAAGTGGCTCTTCTGCGATGGCAAAGATGACTGTCGTGATAACAGTGATGAGCTTCCGGAAAACTGTCCTGTTTGCAATCCTGAAACAGACTACAAGTGTACGAATAATCGATGTATTCCAAAGTAAGATTTTTTTCTTTATATTTATTTTTTATATATATATATATATATATATATATTTAATTTTTTTATTATTTTATTTTAACACAGACAATGGAAGTGTGACTTTGCTGACGACTGTGGTGATGGCAGCGATGAGACCGATCAACAATGTAAAGGAAAATTCCGTGAGTGCTCAGAGTCCGAGTTTAAATGTGGAAATGGAAAGTGTATATCGAGTAGATGGCGTTGTGATCATGAAGACGACTGCGGTGATAACAGTGATGAAATGAATTGTGAGGGCTTCCAGTGTAAGAATGGTACTTTCCAATGCGCTTCTGGTCATTGTATTGCAGCGTACTTCCACTGTGATGGAGACCGAGATTGTCGCGATATGTCTGATGAAGCTGATTGTCCTCCAAGATTTCCGGGTGGACGTTATTGTCCTGAGTCTAGATTCCAGTGCTCTAACAACTTATGTGTATCAACGTCAGATCTTTGCGATGGTACAGACGATTGTGGAGATAATTCTGACGAAGCACCTGCGGTGTGCTCAAACTTTAATTGTGATACCCTACGACGATTCCAATGCGCAAATCATCGATGTGTTGCTCGATACCAGATCTGTGATGGTATTGATAATTGTGGTGATGGCTCTGATGAAAATAATGTAACACTTTGTGCATCCCGACAGAAACCATGTGATCAGTTCACTCAGTACAAATGTGCAAACAAAAAATGTATTGACAGAGCTCAAGTTTGTGATTATGCTGATGATTGTGGAGACAGTTCTGATGAGCTTGGCTGTCATCATACAAATACCTGCTCAGATCTTAATGAAGGTGGATGCGAACAGCACTGTATGAACCTGACGGATGGTGGTTACATCTGTACTTGTCATCCAGGTTACATAATTGCACCGGACAACAGAAAGAAATGCAATGACGTTGATGAATGTGCCACAGGAACACACACATGTAGTCATATTTGTTCGAACCTTAATGGATCCTATGCCTGTTCATGTCGGGATAAATTTAAATTGTCTGATGGTATGTCCGGTGTTTGCAAAGCTTTGACAGATGATGTCACATTGATATTTGCTAATGATCATGAGATTCGTGGCTACGATTTGAATGTTAAGAGAGAGTTTGATGTTATTCAGTCGGAAAAACGTATTGAAGCTCTAGACTACAATCCAGAGTCCCAAATTATATTTTGGGCCAATAGTTACGACAAAACCATTAAGAGGTCATATATGGTTAATGCACAGGACGGACAGGTTAAAATTGGATTCGCTCAAGATCTTAACATGAAAGGAAATTCTAAACCTACGGCATTAGCTGTGGATTGGGTTGCTGATAATTTGTATTGGACAGAGACAGATCGGTCTGGTTCAAAGCCAAGAGGACGAGTTTTAGTTGCAAAAACAGACGGTCGCTACAGAAGAGCTATTATTAGTGCTGGTCTAGAGATTCCAACATCGATTGCAGTGAATCCACAGTTAGGTAAAATATTTTGGGCTGATGCAGGCTCTGCACCAAAAATTGAAGTGTCATGGATGGATGGATCGAAGCGCAGGCCACTTATTACCGAAGCTATTCGCCATCCGGCTGGTATTACCATAGACTATGCTCAAGATCACACCATTTACTGGGTTGACACTAAACTAAATACTATTGAATCCATGCGTAAAGACGGAACGATGCGAAACATCATTGCCAAGGGTGATATGTTGCATCATCCCGTTTCTTTGGATGTTTTTGAATCGAATTTGTTTTGGGTGACAAAAGATACCGGTGAGCTATTTAGACAAGATAAATTTGGACGTGGTGTTCAAGTTGCACTCCAGCGAAACCTTCTGACACCATCGGCTGTGAAAGTATATCATACTGAACGCTATAATACGACGTTGAAAAATCCTTGCTTTAAGAGCACTTGTTCTCACTTATGTCTTCTGATACCCGGTGGCAGACGATGCGCATGTCCAGATAATACAGCGCCACCTACATCTCATCGTAGCACAGTTGAAGTAATCTGTGATGCGGCTGCCGAACGTCCTCGTCCATCGCCACGTGTTTGTCTTTGTGAAAATGGCGGAGCATGTCTTGAAGACGACAACGAAGGTCTAGTCTGTGAGTGTCTGCCATCATTTGCAGGTAGTCATTGTGAACGATCATTAGGAGGTTCTTTCACGCCAGGCAATAGCAATGCTGCTGCAATTATTGTACCAATTATGGTTATTGTACTTGTGTTACTGGCGGCTGCCGGTGTCTGGTATGTCATCAGAAAACGTCCTTTGTAAGTAAATTTAAATTAAATTTTAAAGTCAATCCAATAAGTTTTTAAATTTCAGTGGTAAAATGGCACGACTCAGCAATTTATCTTCAACTCAAAGTGTTTCGTTTAGACATGGAACTAATGTCGAATTCAACTCACCGGGATTCCAATTACAAAACGGACCACCTGGAACGGGAATAATTGAGGGTGTTGCTCCATTAGAGGGTTACAACTTGCAGGCCGTTGCCAATAAGTCCCGGGATTTCTCTAATCCAATGTACGATGCAGTGCAATCGGGCACTACAACTGATCCAACAGTGGTAAACGGTTCTGGTAAGCGTATTAAAAAAATATGATCAAATAAAATAAAATAATTGTGTTTTATTTTTATCAGGAATTTATGAAGTTCCAACTGACGTAACAAAAAGTAGTAAAGCACACGAATCAGGTCCATTTACAGAACCCGTCTCTGCCATTCTGGCACCAAGTAGTATAACGCACAAGTCTGCACAAACACTGCAACTCCGTACTAAAGAATTGGATCCATCTGCGGACACAGGCAAAGACACACAGCAGCTTGTGGAAGAAGATAAGTCTGATTGTTGATACATTTTAAAAGGATTACATAATCGTAAAATCATATGTGATTAGACGTGTGTATAACGGTTCAGTTATCACGGAACTATATAATGTTTTAAAGTTATTTACAAAATAGCTCGTTAGTATAATATTAT
>JAAAKO020087818.1:7807-22463 GCA_010015015.2 Bolitophila cinerea
TACGAAATCAATTCTGACGCAGTTGATTCAATATCCATACTCTGGTTCAACTGATTAAATTTTAATAATATTCAATCATTTATGAATTAAACGCACCGTTATGACCAATCAGCTCTTTTAAGTGTGGTTTCAATTATTTTAAGAATCAACTTAAAAGACTTTTGGATTTGATTTAATTATTTCAGAATAGACCGCACCGAATTGAGCAATGTTTTAAGTAAAATCTGTTTAATTGAACTCAATGTTTTTAAATAGTTGAAACAATGTTGTGAAAAATTGAATTCAGTTACTAAGTAAAATGAGAAAATGACAAATGCGGCACATGACAAATGAGGAACGGACAAATGAAGCAGGGCTAGTTTACCAGATGTGGCACATGGTATTTGCGTTATAGGACATTTTTAAAATTACAAATGCGGCACATGATGATCTCAGCACAAACAAATGTGGCTTTTTTATTTCATTTACATCACATTTAGTTTACTATATATAAAAACTGCCGCATTTGTCTGGAGCGTCAATTCAAATAAATGGATTATAGACGTTATTCTGTTGATTGATTTTTGTTGTTTTAATAAAAACGGAGCAAAGCGTCAAAAGAAAAGCATGCTGTAGCGCGTTAAAAAAAATTACCAGAGAACGGAAAGAAGAGTAGTGGATTTCTTGTTTTTTGCATGTTTTTTTGATAGTATTTTGCTTGTTTTTGCAAAGCACGGACAAATGAGGCAGTTTTTAATAAAGAAATTTGCATGCGATGCCCATAAAAAGTGCCGCATTTGTCCGAAATGCGTAATCAAGATGCGATGTACATAAAATAAAAGGCCGCATTTATCCTTACAATGTGCCTCATTTGTCATTGCCGCATTTTTCAGTGCCGCATTTGTCATATGCCTCATTTTCCAAATGGAATCGCCTCATTTGTCATGTGCCTGAAATAAAAGTGCCACAAATGGCAAAAATGTTTGCCTCATCTGTCTGACTCATTTGTCTAAGCCCGCCCCATTTGTCTTGGTCGCAGATGTCTTTGCTGTATCTGTCTTTCACTAAAAATGCACACCAACTTAGTATAGTCCAGTCAGCGGGAAAGAAAAAGGGCCTTTGCCGTTCAAAAGTTATAGAGTAATCTTATCTTCAGTTGCCTGGTACACGCAAGAGTGAAATTATACTAGCTTTGTACACCTACCCATAGTGGGTTCTATTCCTAAACCATAAGCCAGAGCGTTTCAGCCGAGATAGGCTCTCAACCAATGGTAGGGAAGGTGAGCATGCAAACATGCCCACCTGGGCCCCCACCCCCGCACTACTAATAATTGTAAGGGCATCGGTGGTAAACCACCGGTCGAGACAATACTCAACCTATAGTTATACGGGTTTTTCCCGAGCAGTCGAATACAAGTAGTCGTATAAATACAAGTAGTCGTACTGGTGGTTCTGGGGGTATAATTCCTTAAAGCCTATGGCCCCAAGTATGGTTCCACCTTTACTTTATTCGGCTCCGTGGGGTCGCTAAGACCGAACAGGTGAAAAGGGGAACAATTGCCTCATAAACCTGCGACCTGTGGGAGTTCAAAAGGTAGAGTAGTTATGATTTTTAAATACGTTTTTTTAAATCTTGGCTCTTTTGAAAAATGTAAGTTTTTGACTTTGGCGTGTGTAAGTTAAATCCGCCATCTTGGATTAAAGGTACAACTTTTTTTCAATACCTTTAAAAATCATAAAATTTTTAATTTTGCCTAGTGTATAGTTAATTAAATCATAAGTAGTAATTGGTCATTTCATGCGTAGGTGTAAAAGACCCAATTTACAAATGTACAAATTTAAAAAACGATAATAAATCCTGGATATAAAAGCGGCTGAAGAACAAAGAGGGTATAACAAGAGACGTCAGAAAATGATTCGCATTGCACATCCCCGACTGAATTGTATTGTAATTTAGTCTGTAGTGTATTTTAAAAAGATAGTTAAAAAATATTTTTTTGTATTTTCATACAAATAATGAATTTTCACGATATTTTTGCTCTACAGTCTACAACAACAGCTATTTAAAAATGGAATCAAAAAATGTCTGCAAATGTGTGCAAGTGCATGTTTATTTGTCGGCCAACGATTGTCGTTTGCATTGGAATATATCTACCGACCGTGTAAATGGATATTTTTTTTGATGAAAAACCATTGGGCCTGGATGGACGCGATCTGTCAATTGAATTGAAATGTTTTTTGACAATCGTGCAAACTATCAATTTAACGTTGGCAGACATTTTATTTATGGCAGCTTTTTGGTAAATAATTAACAGCTAATGGCTGACCTTCCAATATTGGCCGACATATATGTCTTAACATAGCTTTAGTTCAAATGTTCAACTCAACAGCTAGGTGTAGAAATCGTATTACCTTTAAGGGTACCAAAGATAGTTACTATACAGAAAAATAAACACCACATTTGTGATTCAAGATTTAATAACTTTTACTTAATAAATAAAATTTATACTCCATTTAGTAAAGGTAATAAAATATTAAACCGTTTGGGTCAGCAGTAGGAAGGTGACATGTATTTAAAACTACATTTGGGTCGTCGTCGTTCTTGTTTAAATTTAATCTTTCTCTATAAGATTTTACTCTTTATCTCTTTTTATGGGATATTTTTTGTCTTCATATTTTTATTTTTAAGTTATTTTATGTTATTTTTGAATATGTTTTAAAATATTTAAGTATTTTTTATAGCAGATATTTATAATAAAAAATATATATTTATAATAATCGTCACATGTTATGCAAATATATTTCTTAAATAATATAACTTGATTCTTTAATCCTAAGAACTTCGATTTTCTTTTCAATTTGCAGTGCGTCAAGGAGCATACCGATACTTCTATCATGGTATTTAAAAGCAAAATGTTTTTTTAGAAACTATAACCTAGATCAATTAAACTATTTAGTGTTGTCATGCCACACACACACCCACAAGAACACATAATTTCTCCTTATCATTCAATCATTAAACAATAACTTACAAATCCTAGTACATTTGCATGGGAATTATGTCAATGTAGCTATAGATTGTTGCACCTCACAGGCACACATACACGCCCCCTCTTCACACTTTTTTCTTGACCTCGATTTCGTGACGTCCACAACTGCGAAATTTCAGAATTCTTGCCGTCTCTCCTAAAACGTGCAATTTAAAAGTGCAGAAGTCGCGTGAGCAAATTGCATGTGCACACACATTGCACAAAATGCACATATAATATATATATTATATACTATATACATTTCAAACTGCTCCTGGGGCCATTGGCACTTTGCTGCGAGTTGATTTCCTCAAAAACGTCTCGCCAAAAGCCGCGTGTGTACACTTACACACGTTATTCTAAAAACAGCCGCAAATTCCGCGCCGAGTCCGCGTCAAAATAGCTATATAGCGTTTAAATGGCTTCCAAGCACGATTTGCCGGCCGGCCGGCAAACACACACACACACACGTTCATATGTGTTGGCGCACCATAACCATATGTGTGTGTGTTTCGGCCCATATCTCACCGTACTCATATGTTCATTGTTATGCATACATTACGTACAAATAAGACACACACACACATATACACCCGTAAGATTGCGCGTGTTTTAAGTCAAGTGGAGGTACGCGACCGTTGACCTATCGATTTGGCCGTGCTTTTGCAGTCGTGCCCCTGCGCAATGCCAACGCAAATTTTTCAAGAGACTCTCGCTTCACGCGACTTTTTATCTTGTATGTGTGTAGTTGTGTGACTACCGAACTTGCCCTTCGCCAATTCTTATGCTCACACATTGTCGTACAATGTTTCGGTGCTGAGTCACTCATTTATTTCTTATGTTTTTCCATATTTCATAATATAGTAATTGTTATTCGTATTTTTGAGTAGCGCGAAGTTTAGTGTAGAATACTAAAAATTGTGAGTCTGCAGATTATATCGAGCAACGTTTTTGTTGTAATACATGTATTTTTGCTGCTTAAGATAGCAAAGCAGCGTTCATAAAACAGGCCTGTCATGAACTTTCGCATATAAACAAAACATAAAAATGTCTCTGGGTTATTTATAATTAGAAATTTTTCATTTACATTTAGAAACATTACATTTACATTTAGAAATTACAAAATTTTTAAATTAGGTTTTTTAGCTTAGATAGATTATATAGATTGTGGACTTTTGAGTCAAAGACAAATGCGGCAGTATATTTGCGTCATAGGACAAATGAGGCTATTCAAATATTAAAAAAAAAAAAAAGTGCCGTTTTTTTCTGTTCGTCCGAACAAATGTGGCGTTTTTATTTCATGAACATCGCATTTAAATTACTGTAAGTGCCGCATTTGTCCGGTAAAAAGCGGAAAATACGGCATTTTTATTTCATGTAGTAATTTTTATACCATGTGTGCATAAAATAATAGTTCCGCATGTCTTGTTCTCAGTTTTAGTGTTGCCTTACGTATTCTACGCCTCAAAAATGTGCCGCATTTGTCATGTGCCTGAAATAAAAGTGCCGCAAATGTCTAAAATGTTTGCCTCATTTGTAATGTGTCGCATTTGCCTTTGACTCATTTGTCTTAGACCCATTTGTCTGTTCCATTTATGTTTACATCTGCCTTGAGACTAAGACAAATGAGACAAACATTTAGACATTTTCGGCTATTTTATTTAAGACACATCGCATCCAAATTACTTTTTCAACTATGTCCAAACAAATGCGGCACATTTATTTCTATAGTAATTAGTATTCGCATAATATAAAAGTGCCGCATTTGTCATTTTCTCATTTTAAGAATAGCCGCATTTGTCCTATAATGTGCCGCATCTGGCAAAATATCCATGCTGGATTTGTCGTTGCCGCAAAATGCAACCTCTCAAATACAATGTGCCGCATCTGGCAAAATAGCCGTGCCGCATTTATTTTTGCCGCAAAAGTCCTCCTCATTTCTTTTTCATATTCCTAGCTAGATAGACTCTTTACTTTAGTATCTCATACTAGACTGAGCAAAAATGACCGCGTATAATCTAAAAATTCAAATTGCCTTTATCTAAAGATCCTTTAATCTTAAATTTAATAGCATAGTTAAACTCAAATTCGCTTTATCTAAAGTTTTATTAATCTTAAATCTGATAGCATAGTTAAAAAAATCGTATTAAATTAAATTAATTCAATTCAATTAATCTAACCTTTCGAGGATATCAATTTTGAGTTTATTGAATTTTAAAATTATAAGATTTGATAATATTAATATTAATTGCTGGCAATAATAAGGATATTGACCGCACTATGCATAAGCGGTTTAAAAAAAATACATTAAAGATTAAAGGTTTAAAAACAAATACCAAATTTTCTTTGTGTACTCCTTAAAATGATTTGAGGCACAGTCAAATGCAAGTAGAGTTTCCGAATTTTGCGTAAAATCAGCCCAAAAGCTAATAAAAATGGTACCTATTTTAGATGTTGTCCAACAACTTTCCGGAAGTTCCATGGCACCAAATATAGGTGCCAAAAATGATTTTGCCTTAAAATACACCTTTCCAAAGACGGCGCTGTTCATTATTCTCAAGAGACTTAATGCCACGAAAAAAATCGTGGCGATAAGTCACAACTGGCTTGTGACTTATTCTCAAAAGACTTAATGCCACTAAAAATCTTGAGAGTAATGCACAGGCGGACTGTGACTAATTGTCAGGAATTTTCGTAGCGTTAAGTCAAGTGAGAATAAGTCACAGTCAGTCTGACATTACTCTCACTTTTTTTTGTGGCGTTAAGTCTCTTTAGAATAAGTCGCAGTTGGCCTGTGCATTATTGTCAGGATTTTTCGTGAGAGTAAGTCTTAATTTCCTTACGTTAAGTCTCATTATTAAAAAAACAAAATACACCGTGACGATAATGCACAATCGCTGTGAGATTAAGTCTCTTGAGAATATTTCACCACACCACCAAAGACCTCACGACGCATGCGAATACAATCCATTACCATACACCTACACCCTTGCACCACCACGTTTTAACATTTGTTCCATTTATCTCTCCATTTACAGGTGAGCCAGCACGCCGTCATCCCGTGAACGATTCGCACAACCGTTTGTTCGGCGACACCGAGCGCCCGTACACGCCCGCCAAGAGCCACTCGAAGAGCAACATTCCAATCGGAGGCGATGCCATCGACTCGGCCGCCCGCACCAATGGCCGTGCCAACGGACACGGAACCACAGCAGCAGCCAACGGAAACGGACATCAGCACGCCGGAAACGGTCATGGCAATGGCAATGGCAACGGAGTTGAGGCTGCCGTCCACCAGAATGGCAATGGAAACGGCAACGTCATTAAGAATGGTATGTGTTCTCTAGTCTCCCTCGCGGTTTTGTGGTGCGATGTTTACATTTCATGTGATAGTGTTTTTTTGGGATGCCTGCGGGATTGGGGTGTGCCTATAGTTTATTTGCGTGTGTGTGCATGTTATTTAATAAGGTTTTCCTCGTGTTTCAGCTTAAAGATTATTTTTTTAGTGTGTTTGCGGCTGGTTCAGCGGCAATATTTTTGCGCTTTTATATAAATATATTTTAAATACAGAAACTAAAATCAGATATTGGCCAAAACATTCGAATTTCATTTTGAGTGAGTTTTTAGGGTACCTGTGGGAAATACCATTCCCATCATATTTTAATTAATATATGAATTTTATGCAGTTTTCGATGGAAGTGTAGAAACGTTAATTTAGCACTAAAAAAAAACATTTTTGTTCACGAAACGAAAACGAAAAAAAACTCTCATCTTTAGCACATTACCCGCTCCTCCTTAAATCACTTTAAAACGTATATTTTTTAAATTATTCTAAATCGAAAAATCGATTGACTGAGATTTAAAATCTGCACTTATACAAACAAAAATATATTTTTTAATCAAAAAGAACATTTTCACCTTGTCAGGTGAATGAAGGTTAAGCATAATTAACCAAATTTTTTTTAGAGCAGTCATTTTAGTAAATATGTTTTTTTTGTGCTCAATAGTATTAATTGGAGCGTATTTTGTTAGGCGAGATGACAATAGGCGAGTCTTTATTATAGTGGCACCTCCAATAAACAAAGATTTTTTTTTAGAGATGTAGGTGCCCTTATTACGAAATGGTTATTTTAAAATCGACCCTTCGACATTGATTTATGTGGGAGTGTGTTAAAAACGTCAAACTATATAGATAACTCTCACTTTTTTATCAATTTACTGTACATCTACGCCCTTCTATTCCTTTCTAGATAATATTTTAGTTTTTCATAATCTTTTATTAGTTTTTTTAAACTATTTTGCTTGTTTTAAGATTCGCAAAAATTTAGCTCAATGCCTTGGTAAATATTATTCGAATGTACTACGATTGGCAAATATTTGATTGGACGAATTTCGATTGGCCAAATCACAATTTGCCGAAAAGTACGATTGACCATATGATACGTTTGGATTAATGATACGATTGGCCGAATCACGATTCGCCGAATGATACAATTGGCCGAATCAAAATTTGGTCAATCGTATATAATTCGGCCAAACGTATCATTCGGCCAATCGTGATTCGGCCAATCGAAATTCGCCCATTTAATAGCGCGTATAATATTTTTTTTAATGGACACTAAAGTTGAACCTTTTTTTAGAGGAACTAGATTCACAATGTTAATATATTATTGTATTTTCTATATTATATTATAGTTCATTGATTGATGTATAATACAATTTTATTAATACATTAACTATATAAAAAATCCAATCGAAGTAATTAAAATTTAAGCGAACCATGATAAATTTTGCAGAACCCTGTTGCTTTAATTTTGAATGATCTATGTTCAATAGGGTGCTTTGAAGCAGATGACAGGTCAGCTGCTTTGAAGCATATTATATTGTAATTATTTTTTCAAAAGTTGCGTATTGACCTAGATTAGACACATTTTTTCATCACGATCGTAATCGTGAAATCAGCGAATACAATCTTTAGTGATCCTTTCGCATGACAAGAGGTCATGCGAAAAAAACTTTGATCCTCAATTAGTTTCTTCTATATATTCATATCATCATTTAGTTAGTCACTTTAATATTCGGACAATCACCAAAAATTACCTAAAGTACCATTAAATCAATGTTTATTATTTATTTTATTAGAAATATTGTGTTTTCTGATCCTTGTGTCCAATTCATCCCAAAGATTTTCTATCACATTTAGATCGGGGAACTGTGCACAAAAAAAAACATTTTTACGTAGTAGCTTTATGTTTTGGATCGTTATCCTGATAAAAATGAAATCGATCCAATATACACAGTTTTTCGGCACTTTGCTTTAAATTGTCCATTAGTATATTTATGTACATGTGCTTGTCCATAATTCCTTCGATGAACACCAAATTTCCAATACCAGAGGACGAAATACAGCCCCAAACCCTTACAGAATCGCCATCATGTTTGACTGTCGGGCGAAGATTTTGAATTTTCATTTCTTCGTTCGGTTTTCTCCAAACATTCACTCTACCATCACTTCCAAAAATGTTGAACTTGCTTTCGTCAGAAAAAAATACTCCATCCCAAACGAAATCGTCTTTGTGCCGGTGCAGTTTTGCAAAGTTCAATATTTTTTTCTTGTTTAAGCCTAGTACTAAGTTTGCGCTGAAACCCAAACTAAAATTCCGCAGCTGAATGTTTAGCTGAAAAAAAATTGTCACAAATAATGTGAATTTTGGTTATGAAGTTTCGCCTAATGAGTACTGAGTTCGCCCTGATTTTCAGTTTTTAAGTGGTACTGAGTTCTCGCTGAAAAATGGCGGTCAACATTAATATTTAATATGCCATCTTGATTGATTATTATTAAAATCTCAAAATAAACAATGTACACTCCAAACCTTAATAACCGCTATCTTTTCCTAAGGTTTTTACAATAAAAACAATTCAATAATATCAAATACAATCAATTACGCACTTCATTTTGATATCAGCTTGCTGAAAAAATTTCAGTTAGCAAATGTCTTTCTGAAATAATTATCAGCTGAAAAAGAGCGTTCAATGTTTGTCTCAATTTCAGTTTGGAAACTAGTACTAAGTTCGCGATGAAAAAATCTGACTTTCAGCACAATCTGATAAAATCCTGAGTTTCAGTGCAAAAACGCGCTTGGTACAGAGTTCGTGCGAACTTTTCCCTGGCTATTCGTCCATTATAGCCACAATTTCGAATAGCTCTTCGTACAGTTTCTGCATGGACGAATTTTCCATTAAACACCTTAAGCTCAGTTTTCAAGAGCAGCGCACTTATTCGCGGATTTTCTTTAAATCTACGCAATCATCCGTTTATCATGATCAGAAAGTTGTTTCGGGTGACCTTTTTGAGGAATTGAGTCCATACGATCTTCAATTGTTTGTTTTTATTTTTGTTTTTATGTTTTCCATTTTCGAAATTGACCTTTATTGCTCATCATATATTTTTTTAAGAATTTTGTATTTCGAAAATAGTTTACTGTCATTTAAAATCGGTAGCATGCCTTTTATACACGTTTTATCCATATTTTGTGCAATTTGATCATTTTGTCCGAATTTAAGGTGATGTGTTTTTTTAAAGAGTTTTGATCTTTCTACAATTATTTCCATTTACCATTTTTCTTAGCTATTTTATATGTACTCCATGAACCATCATCTTTCTTACGTAGTTCAAAGAAAATCTAAATTATTTTTTAAAACATTGATTTTATAGCACTTTAGTAAATTATTGGTTTGTGTCCGAATATTAAAGTGACTAGCTGTATATATATTTTTGATTATCTAAGAGTTGGCCTATCAACCCTTAACGGGAATTAATATATAGTAAGGATATATAGGGTAGACCGCCCGTAACTAACGCACTTTGTTTATACCATTTCTGATTAACGACGAGTTTAAAGCTTTTATAAAAATTCCACTTGTCATACTCACTTTTGAATAGATAATTTTGTATGATATATGGCTTCAGTTGATTTATGGCATCCTGTTATTATATCACAAACAAACAACGCTGCACTTTATGGCATATATCCGCAATTATCCTCCAAAGAAATTAAAAAGTGTTTTTTTTTCAGAATACAGAATTCAAAAAAAATGTTAATTTAAATTAGATTTTCCCCAAATTATTATTTTTGGGACTAAAGGAACATTATTTCGATCCTATTAATTAATTTTGTCATTTTAAGTATTTTCATACAAATTTAAAATACCCCTAAATAAGGGGATGGACATTTGACCACCATAAAAAATCTATATAGTGATAAGAGAGCAAAAGTGAACATTTTGGCATTTTTTTGACGTTACCGCGTTTTCTTTTTGCATTTCAGCCCTTTCGTCAATTTTTTATAATTAATCATTTAGATAATATGATAATATTTGTTTTAGTATATTAAATTCTTTTATTACATAACACAAAATTCAAAAACATTTAAAATCTAAATAAACTCGTGAAACGATTTATAAATAATTTTCAAGATACTATTAGCATAAAATGTAGATCTCACCAGAAGTCACTCTCAAACAAACAGAATGAAATCGTGAAAATGTCTTAATTTTCTGTACGTTGTTGCTCCTCTTCTCTCCAGGATATAAGAAGTTCATCTGCTTGTACGCACTCTTCGTCACACACTCACACTCTCTCACTTATACATACGCAAAAACACATCCACATTCACTTGTTTCATCCGAATGTCTCAACCGAATGTGACATTTAATTCCGTGGAAAGTGAGTATAATGTATAAATAGTAAAAATATACTATATACAGTACATTGACTTGTGTATATATGCATGTATATGATGTATGTGTATGTATTGTATAATGTATATGAACAAGATGAACGGGCGGCAAACATTTTCCTATTTTTACACAACTTTTGCGTTTGTCACGGGGTTCTCGTGAGAATGTATGCGTATAATGTGTATGTGTATATGTTCTAGACTATCGCTGGTCTCTGGGGAAGATTCGGGGATCGTTTCGTGGTTGGATATTTATGCGAGCAAGGAACGGGAAAAATGATTACATCAAGAAGCCCTTAGAGACGTTGCGTCGTCGTCGTTGTCTATGTGTGTGTGTGTTTTCCCAGCCAGACTCGTCTTATCGCTTATAGTGCCTTCAATTTTTATATTATTGTAGATTTAGGAATGTTTGTGCTTGAGATTGTGTCGAGTGGATGTACTGACATTTTTGTGATTGATCGTGACACTTTGATTGTGATGGAATGCGTGCGATGTGTCAGTTTGCATTGGCACTTCCGCCTGATGTTATGACTCATTTAAATTATAAAAAAAATGTATATAATAAAAGCACGTATAACATCGTTTTCATCTGCGGCGAAACCCCTTTATTCGCAGTTTCAGACTTTCAGCGAAGTAATTAAAATCATTTCTATACATATACTTTATTTTACTATAATACTTCCAAGTCGAGGGAAAATAAAACGCCATCCGCGTCCTTTATTTATTATGGCTCATGCTAACAAGCGCAAGACGCGAGCACAGAGCACACTGCAATAAAAACCCACTAAAACACAGCGTTTTTAATTAGGGGATGAAGTATATATGTCTTGTTCGTGTTTACGGTCTTACAGATTTTCGACACACACACACAACCACCCCTCCCCTCCCCCACACATACACACAAAATGTGTACATAAGAACACGAAATTTTCTTAATTAAGTTACTTCATAATTAAGATGATAAAGTAGTAGCGAAGAAAAATCATCACGAATATCAAACAGAATGGAGCTCATTAGCTAAAAACAACCCTTAACTTTGGGCTAGGCGGCCAGTGTGAGGGTATGTTGTGGGAGGGTGGGTGCAGCATATCAGAATGATGAATATTATTTTGGTGAAGAAGAAAAGTTCGTCCGGGGGTCCGGGCAGAGCCCGGCTAGTGCGATAGGACACCCGGAGTGTTGTGCCCGGACGGAATGTGCGTGAAAAGTGTACGTGCGTTCAGTGCAAATAGATAAGTTTGTGGAAATAGTTAAAAATTTATTAAATACTAAATATTTATTTCAAAAATAATAAATATTTTTATTTATTATTGCAATTGGTAATTATTATATTTAGTAGCAATTTCAATTTTTTTAAAATGTTTTTTAAATAATTATTATTTATTACTTAATTTTTATTATTTTCAATTTATTTGAAATGTATCGCAATTAATTTTTAGAGTAAAACAAATAAAAATATCATATTACGTGTGTGCGATAAAATTTCACAGGTGCATAAAAAGTCACTCGGTTTGACCTGATTGATCTTAAAGACTGGCGCTACAGATTTTTCAAATCTCTATATGAAAAATATTGAAAACTTTACTTGATTCTTTAAAAAATAAACATAGTACTTTAAATCCACCAATATAATGGGAATCCATAATTTAGTCATAAACTCAAATATAATCAAATTATTAATGAAAATGCTTACTATTCTTATTAGATTAGAATGATTTTTGAATATACGTCCATTAGATAAAGAGACAAACAAACGCAGGTCACAATTTGGACCAATTGTGCATATTTAAAGTTAAATCATACTAAAATCATTTTGATTTGTTTATAAAACACGAAATATTTTTTAAGTTTCACAAGTCGTCTAAGTTTATGATAAAACCATTTAATTACCAATAAAAGGTAATATTTAATATTATTTTATTAGTAATAATTATTATTGGGTCTTTGTATGAAAATATGAAGTAAATTTGCTTATTGCTGTTGTAGCGACCAACATTTATATTATTGGAAAAACTTTGAAAAAATTTATGAATATGAATTTCAAGAATTCAAAAAACTACTTTTTTGTCCATTATTCATTTTAAAATAATAAATCAGAGCATTTTGATACAAAAGTACAGAAATAATTTTGTCAACTTTTCGACACTTTTTTGGCTATAAATGGCTTAATTTGAAAAACAAACAGTTAATAAATCATGAATTTCTAAATTCCGGATTACAAAATGGCTTAATTTTAAAAGAAAAAAATTAATAAATCGTAGATTTCAAAATCCCGGATTACAAAAACAACGAGTTAGCCGGGATTATGTATTGTTCGCTTAGTTTTTATTTTATATAAACCTTGATTTTTTATTCCGGTATATTTATACCAAAAATAATAAATAAAATCTTTTAATAATTTCATGAAATCCGAAATATATATTTCCGGGATTTTGAAATCGGGTATTATGGATCAATCCAAAAAAAAAACTGTTAAAAAAACCAATTATTCACAAAAAAAGTTTGTATTAAAAACTAAGTTTTTGATAAACGATAGATAATTCTAAAAAAAAATCGGCGTCGCTTTTTTTGAAAAATAAAACATATTTTAAAAATTTTAATCCAAAGTAATTTTTAAAAAATAACTCAAAATTAATCAAATGTAAATTTAAACAATCAATTAAAAATTAGTAAAATAACTAAAGAATAAAAAAAAAAAAATTGTTGGGATAAAACAACACATTAAAATACATTTTTTATAAATTATAAGACATTTAACATATTTATTTTTGTTAGCCCCCTCCCCTTCCTTGGATAAGGCTTTTGTTAAAACTTAGTAAAATAATAAATAATTAGATTCGATGATATTGGTCGTATAAAATTATAAATTAATTTGAAGTTTATATATTCATGTTGTCTTCGATGGGCAGATTACCAGTAACGAATGGACGGATGCGAACAAATCTAAGTGGAGAGCTTTAAAACTAGACCACCAGGATGACCAAGGTGTAGATCAAGGAATTGGAACGAATCAGAACGAATGGGTTTTAGCCTGAGTATGAGTAAATTCTAATGGAGCGAGAGCAAAGGAGTGGACGTGGAGGTAACAATTATCGCTGCACTCCGACATAATTTGTTTACTTATTTTGTTAGGTATGTTATCATGTACCAGTTAAATTTTCAATAACAAATATTCAGTACTTTTTTAAGTAATAATAGAGCACAATGGGTCCAAATTGACTGCGTGCGTTCGTCTGTTTATCCAGAGACGTATATTCTAATTAATCTATGTATGAATGCTTATCAAAAAACGCTTTTTACTCTGTTTATTAACTCAGTAGAACAGCTCTTATTATCTTAACATATAGAACAGTTCTTGACATCTGCGGGCTTTTTTCTTGATTTTGTCGTTGAAACGGTCCATTAAAGCAAAGTAGTAGTCTCCATATAATGAATAACAAAATTTCCATAAACATTCAAAAATACTGGCCATATATCATTTTTTAAAAGTATGCTTTAGTTTTCGGCAGCCGAGAAAAAAGTATGTATCTGCAAGAATTATAGCTGATTGTAATCAAGTTAACGAAATATCAGTACATAGAAATAAACATATTTTCGCACTAAAGAAAGATAATCAATATATATATATTACAATACACGCATTTTTTTAAATTTATACATTTGCCAGCTAGTTGTCTTGGTAAGGCCTTTTGGATCCCAGAAGAACATGTAATAATCCATGATATGAAAGTCAGGACGTCAGGAGCATTCTTTAATGCCCAGCTGGAGGCTTATTTTACCGAGTATTATCAATTAGCTTTTGCACATTTCTGTTTATTTAGTGACAAAAAGAACCTTCTCAAAAATACTCTACTTTGACGTCAGTGAGGAGGCTTAAGTACACTAACGAATGATCCTAAGGCAAGAGTG
>JAAAKO020087929.1:0-22463 GCA_010015015.2 Bolitophila cinerea
CGGTAGCCAGGATGATATCGTCGAGGTAAATCATGATTTCAGATTGGTTTATAAAATCACGAAAAATTGATGTAATGAAACGCTGGAATACCGATGCCGCGTTTTTAAGACCGAATGGCATACGCAAGTATTCGTATTGTCCAGTTGGGGTGACAAACGCAGTAAATTTGACAGATTCAGGAGACATCTTCACTTGGTGGAATCCACTTTTTAGATCGAGAACAGAAAACCACTTCTTCCCGTCGAGGTACTCGAGACAATCTTCAATGAGTGGTAGCGGATAATTGTCCCGAACGGTCAACTTGTTCAGACCACGATAATCGATACATATACGTGTCTCACCACTCTTTTTCTTAACCAACACAATAGGCGAAGCGTACGGGGAATCACTAGGCTGAATGACACCATCTTTCAACAACTCGTTAATCATTTGCTGCACAACATTCTTCTCATGCACAGATAAACGACGCGGGGAACAATGAAAAGGCATATCAGAGGTAAGACGAATTTGCATTAAATGAACAGAAGGAGGCGCAGAGACTCATTCAGAAACGGTGAAACACGGAGCATACACACGGTCAATCAAGAATTGACTCTCATCACGCAATGTTAAACCAGCATCGGGTCCAACATCGTAACGCAGCTCAGTAGAACAGATCGCAAATATGTCTTTTAAATGTGTGCACGAAAGTTCTTCAGCAATATCCACGGCCGCCTCATTGTATGGCGGATAATTCTCGGGGCAAAGTGATTCATCAATTGACCGCAACTTACACGACGTTGCGACGGAGACACTCTTGTCGCCATATGCCAGCTGATGATTAAACTCGGTCAAATCAAACGCGTGAAAGTGAGAATCAATAACAAAATTTATTTGGCGATCCTCTGACAGTGTATTTTTATTTGACAATGGTGGTAACATTAATCTTATTTCAAAAATTTCAAGACAATCGCGTCCTAGCAGTATATTGGCGTCGGAAGGACATCATCTGGGAGTATGAACAAATCAATTGCTTGTTTTTGTTCATGTATTTTAACAATACAATTGATTTTTCCATACGTCAGTAAATTCATTGATCCAAGACCACGATATCGAGATGAATAAAGTTGACCACATTGTACACTGTCAGGGAGACATGATTTACGGATGAAACTAGCCGGACTACCGGTGTCAAAGAGAGCAAGAAAATTATTAGTAACTTCACTTTCACGGTTACCGACAGGAAAAGAAACGCTTACCAATTCATTGGTGGCCAGGGCTTGGCGAATTTCAACATCTCGGTTACGTCTAGGGCAGTTCATGTGTGTGTGTCCCATTTGCTGACACTTGATTCGATTACATGTGTCAGTCTAGCGCAACATCCGTTTTTTTGACAGATACAATAATATATTTTACAGCAGAATTACCATAAGATGTCGGTAATGTAAATATACAATAATGTAGAGTTCACATTAAGGCGGTTAAATTCAAATGCATACAAACAAAGGTTACAAGTCTCCAGTTTCCTTGCTTTTGGAGGAGGTTCAGTTTGATTTTTTTGTAAAAGAGAGTGTATTATATACTCAGTCTTCCGTATAGCTTTCTTAGGATTGCTAAGACGGATACTAACATCCTCTATCGCTTTGCCTTTCAAACATCAAATTCGCACACCCGCACAACGTAACCAATCAGAAAAGAACATTTACTCTTCCCCACCCATTTCTACGTCATCCAGCACCAAATCGTCTAACATCTCTTCAAGTGTGATTCTTGGAACAGACTGGTCAAGCATATGGTCGGTATCGACGGGCATCTGCTTGGTTGCGTCCTTGAAAATGTTGATCGTCTGTTGTAGCTGAGGATCTTCTTCCAGGTCCTCCAAAAACTGATTGTAATCTTTGTGTCCACGATCCAAGCTGCTTATAAAAACTGTCCATTCTTCAGGATTTCCGGAAAACGTTGGAAGATCCATTGCTATGACTTGCCTTGCAGCAATGTCACTGGATGTAAGTATTGAGTTAGGCTGCGCGAGACCACAATATTGACCTGGCATGTCGTTTCCTTGAGGGTAATTGTTATGGTATAGCGTCGAAAACGTTTGCAAAGTATGTCGATATCAACGTTGTCGTAAGCCGCAGATATGTCCATGAATGCCGCGAGGCACATAGACTTTCGGCTGTATGCGACTTGAAGATCAACGGATAATATTGCCAGACAGTTTTGGGTGCTCTTACCCTTCCTGAAACCGAATTGCGACGCTGATAGAATATTCAGTTTTTCTGCCCAGAAGTCGAGTCTTACTTGTAGTAGTTTTTCAAATGTTTTTCGTACGCACGATAACAGGCAGATCGGTCTATACGACGCGGCAGCTGATGGGTCCTTGCCTGGCTTGAGGATGGCCACGGTTTTACAGTTGAACCACTCCTCCGGACAGACCATTGATTTAAACATCTCGTTGTACAGTTCAATCAGTCTTTCTTTTGCGGTTGTGGGGCATTTACGTATTAGGTCGAACGAGATACCGTCCAGGCCAGGGGATGAGTTGTTGCAGCTTTGTAGAGTTATTTCTAGTTCGGCGAGGGTAAATGGGGAGCACATTTGGTGAGGGTGGGTGTCAGGACCATTGGAGTGGATAGGTCTGGTTGTTGCAGTCGGGGGTGCAACATTGCTGCAGAAATCATTAATCCATTCGCTCGAAAATGCTGTAGTGTTGCTTGATTGTAGACCTCGGTATCTTCTGCCCATTTTCCACATGCTGGACATTGGTGAGTTCATGGTAAGATTGGAGCAGAACATCCTCCAGCACTCAATCTTACGGGCCTTTATGAGCTTTTTAAATTGAGCTTGGTGCTTCAAGTAAGCGAGGAAAGCTGGCCGTCCTCCAGATCTGATAAAAGTAGCAAAGGATTTCTTTTTAGCATCGAACCTAGTTTGACATTCCGCGTTCCACCAATCTTTGGCGATTGGGTTTGTTGGGCGACTAGGATTTGGTACTGTTGGTGCTTGAGATTTCCGCGCGCAGCTCAGTATACATTCCGAGAATTGCTTGTATTTCTCCTTTAGATCTACTTCTGTTTGTTGTGTTCTGAGATCTTTTTCGATGTTGCGCTGGTACTCCTCCCATACGATGTTTCGTGACAGGTTCTTGGTGTGAAGCGATCTAGGCTCTAAGTTGACGGTGTGGTTGAATTTAATTACAATTGGGAGGTGATCGCTGCCTGATGGGTGCCTTTGAACCTTCCACTCGAAGCTGAGGGATATGCTTGCGGTGCAAATCGCTATGTCGATTGCACTATTTTGGACGGGTGGGCAAGCGATTCTAGTGCAGTCGCCAGTATTGAGTGTGGTAAGATTGTTGTCATCAAATAGCCCCAAAAGAACTCTGGCTCTTGCATCAGTTGATGTGCTACCCCACTGCTGCCCATGTGCATTTAGGTCTCCCATTATTAGAATTTTTCCTGGGACCTGCTGTAGAACTTGCTCGATCTCTCTATGGACAATTGCAGTAGTGGTAGTAGGAGGAATATACATACACAGAATTGAAAGATATTCATGACGGCCGTAGTTCACCCTGCAGCCTATGCACTCTAGGTTGGTTGAAAGTTGTAGATCGGTCACACATAGAGTGTCTTTAATTATTATTTGACATTATATTAATACAGTAATTTTATTATTAATATTACGATATGATATAAGAAATATAAAAAAATCGAAAATATTTTCAAGAAACTACGATTTTATTTTATATTTGCGAATATTTAAAATATCAAAAATATCACAAATATCTGAAAATATTATAAATACTTTTTCAAATACTAAAAAAAAAACAAAATATCTATACATCCAAAATAATAATGTACTTGTACATACATTAGACGATTTTGTATATCTTTTATTAAACCACAAAAAATAATAGAATATTATTACTGGAAAATACAAAAAATATGAAATTTTTTTCTTAAATATTGAAAATATTGAAAATATAAACAATCAATTTTTAAAAATATATTATTATTTTCAAATATCAAGAATACTAATCATATTTTTAAGAATATTAAAAATATATAAAATATATTCTATAAACTTAGTAATACATTTTATATTACGAAAAACACAAATTATTTAAATTATTCTTAATAATATATAATACGGTGTATTATATGTGTATTATATATTATTCTTATTCTAAGTGATTTGCCCCTCGGTTATGTGCCTAATTATAATTAATCGCGCATGCGTAGATATTATAGTCACATCCGGACTACTAAGTATGACTCATATAACCATTGAGGATGTGTTGCTAGTAATTTAGCGAATTGAGCTTCGTTTTCTTCTATTTCTTCTTTTCGGACATATTTTATATAATTATATTTTTATATTTTTCCTAAGTAATGACAATAGAGCGATCATGACATTTTCTTGAAGCGCGCCTTCCTGCTCGCAGACTCAGTATTTCTCAAGACCATTGATTGAGCCGGCCGTGTTTAAATTCCATTCATCTGCTATATTCTATCTAGAGATCAGGTTCTTGAATTTGACCCAATTCGTATTTCTTCGATTCCAAATTTTCATCAGTAAGATTGTACTGAAATATGTATATTTTTTTTGGTAATCCCTGACAATAGCTAAAACGAGGGGAAAATATAATACACTTCTTCGCCCTAGCTACAATAAAAAAACCTTATTTATCGGTTGGACCAATATTTAAACTTTATACCCTATTTTAAAATAAATATTTTTTTGAATACCTTTTTTTAAATGGAATTATTGCAAAAAAAAAAATTAAGCAAATATACTTTATATTGAACAGAACTACCAAAAAAATGTCAAAAAAATTGTACTCGTTTAAAAAATTGACGCAAATACCTTAAAATATGCCCATTAAAAATTAAAAAACACAGTTTGGGTTTAACTACCGGAATCTGAAAAACTGTATTTAAAAGCCCGAAATTTAGATTTTTTTTGAAGAGAAATATAATTTTAATATAAAGTTTATTTTTTGCATGTTTTCAAGATAATAATATTTTTTAATTAAATGTAAAAAAAAAAAAATTTATTATATTCAAACCAAATTTTACCAAAAAAAAAACAATATTCAACCAAAAAAAAGTTACCATAAATAAATGCAACCAAGAAAATATTTTTGTGCAAAAATTAAGAAAACCAAAATAAAATAAAAAAATGTCAAAAAAATTATAAATTGTACTGAGTCCTGATAAAGTTTCTCTGGAGTTGAAAAAGAGGCTTATACACATATCGCATAGCTTCAATTACAAATCCAAACAGGTGCCATTGAATTGCCATTGCCTATCAACTTAGATTTGCATTTTCTGCATTGCCAGACTTTGTGGTGCTTAATAACAACCATAACGCAACTGCCCCCATTAAAGAAAACACCCGTTCCCAATTATTCTCATTGCGTTAATACGGTGCAACAAATACCTTTTGTCGGCAACGCACCAGGCCTCACATCAAGATCTCGATGCTAATCCTGCGAGCACTGCGGAGTCCTTGGTCGACCGTTTGGTGCGCTGTATATCTTTGCGCGTGGCCCATAAATCCATCGGCCATCGCGTCCGAAAGGTGCAAGTCCCGCCGCCGCATGAATGAAAAAATGCATTGCGTGCACTTTCAAAATGTATACATAAAACAGTACAAACATGCGTAACAGTATTCATTCTACATATAGTTATAGTTAGTTAGCCATAGCTGCAGCATTGACCTTGCTCTGCTTTATTGATTTCAGCAATTATATGTAGAGCTGTATATATGTATAATTTTATATATGAGTTTATTTGCGCGGGCAAAGGATGCACTTCGCATATTCATTTAGAGCACCAATGCATCGCACGGTGGGAAACTTTTTAATAATTTTGGCAAAAATTATCTTTTAAAAACTTAAAGGCGACACTTTAAATTTAAATTTGTTTTTTTTTTTATTTTGTCAGAGAAATGTATCAGGCAGTTTTGATACATGTTTTATGGCGGAAATAATCTATTTTATTGATTACTGATTAATAATAAAATTATAAACCTCCTCAAGTGTGTTTACAATCTGAACACACTTTTGATATGTTTTTAAGTTGTAATAAAAGAAATATCATTCACTTTTTATACTAGCACATATATTATGTATAACATTATTGTACCTTTGTTATTTACTTTAACCTCAAATATTAAAACTGTTCTATATTGTGGAAATTTTCTGGTAATTGATTAATTTAGGGTGAAAAAATAACTATTCGATTATCAAAAGATATTTGCCATAGAATTGTGTGAAATTTTTTTTAAGAATAAGTATGAGATACCGATTTGATTTTTTTAATTTTATGTATTTTAATAAGTAATTTAAAAACATATTTTAAAATTTACATGAAATTATGATCTTTTTTACAAAAAATAATCCCCCATTTATTTATTTCATAAAAGGGGGGTTTGAGATGGTGGTAAGACTCTAAATAGTATGTGTTTTTATAATTTTAGGGGGTAAAAAAGGTTTTTTTATTTATTTTGAAATCATTGTATTTGCTTAATTTTACATTTAAAACTTTATTTTTGAAAGAAAGCTAAAAACAAAAGGTGTCTTATTAAATACATCTCTTTAATAAGTAAACTACATTGTTGAGATATTTATATTATTACTTTTTTACATAATAATTGAAAAAAAATTGCTGCAATATTTATGTTATTTATGGTTATAACAGCTTAAAGTTTGTTAAAATTAAGTAAGTATGAAAAGATATCCTGTATTGCACGATCCATTAATTATTTGTTTATAATAAAACCCTTTTCTTTAAGATTGGTATTTTTGCTAAAAATTGATTTTATAATGATGAGGGGACCATTGTACTATATTTTGTTTATTAGAGACGGTCGCAATCAGGGAATCTACCAGATTTTGTATTAACTTACTTCCTTCATCACAAAAAATCTTGTCGGAGTTAATTAGTCTCTATCTTAAACGGATTAGTTCGGGGTATTCGAGAGAAAATTATCAGATGATTCAATTTATCTGCACCTGCTGCAGGTCGGGCGATCGGAAAATACCATCTATGTATTAAGTATGCAGTGTTCTGTAAAGATTCCGCAAACTAAGCGGAGGTCCCTGCGCTTTGTTTCGATTTGGTTACGGTCTCACTGGGCTTTTTTTAAAGAATACCTTCGATATATCGCATATAGTCCTCGAGGTTCAGTTTTTAGAGTTGGACGTTTTTATTCAGTAAGATCGAGATTCCGACGGCGGTTTTTTTGCTTATATCCTGAAATCCCGAATGACAAGAAAGCCAAATCAAGCTTACAGAGAACCGGCTTGTTAGCTTCTGAAGCTTTTCCCAGCGGTCAAATACTAATCCTGATGTAAATTTCGATGCTTTAACGCTCTCAAAGCTACTTTTCTGTCGGAGCAAATGTAGATATGCCCGTCAATCTCGTCCGAATTCTGGATTTCCAGACAGCAAACGAAGATTGCATACATTTTGTCTGAAAGACTAAAGCGTATCCCCAAAAGGACAGGGACATATCTAATACTTGGGAGCTGGCATTGTGTATACCAGCCTCAGACATACCAGTTTAGAGAGAGCCTTTGATATAGAAGACCACCCCATCCGCTTGTAGCCTTGACGAGATTATTATCCGAATGGTGTTTCGAAAGAGATTACTATCGAGTATAACATCTAAGTATTTTACTTTAGCAACTCTCTAGGTTTAGATCTGATATTAATGGTCCGAAGACCATCAATCATGGTCTTCCGGAGATAACCAGAAACACCGAGTTTGTCACACCATTGAGATATAGTGTTCAGAGCGTTCTCCATCAGATCGCATAGTACACTAGCGTTTTTTTACGAGAAGATAATCGTTATATCATCGGTACAAGCAAGGGTACAGATATAATCCAAGGGTATATAGATATAATCTAAGAAGCCTCTTTCATTGAATATAACAATTGGATCATTGACAACCATAGTCCATAACACCATAACAAGAGAGAAAGAACCCCACCTTGAGTAGTGCCTCTTTGGACGATCCTGTGCTTAGTCATAGAGTCAATCCATCTAGAAACTATCGGGTAGATGTGCTGAGATGCGAAATGGTACATTATTAAATCACCCTTGATGTCAAGAAAAGTTCCTAGCGACATTTCCGTATCGTTCAGAGATTTCTCCGCCTTCTTCACTAACATATACAATGCAGATTCAACAGACTTTACTGTTTGGTAAGCGTGCTGATTTCCGTGCACTAGGAATTCAGTCAAGGCCTCGTCTCTGATAAATCGATGATGCACTTAAGAGACTTAAGGAAGAACGAGGAAATGCTGATAGGTTTAAATAAATTTGTAGTTACATAAGACGTCTGCTCAGGAACATTTCTCCAGCTCCAGGCCTCAGGCATCTAACCATAAACCACACAATCGATACATACTTTATATAGATGACTTTTGATAACCTCTCCAATATTCTGAAGAACAGCAGGGACAGTCTCGTCCTAACCTGAATACGTATTCAAGTACTAATGTATGGGTAAAATGAACTGATCGCCCATACGATTTTGTAAACCCTTATTATAGACTTAGCCTCTTCCCAGTTCGTACCAGAGCCACTCACATCAAAATGGATCGATACCTTAGCGGCGTCCGCGATAGCCTCGCAATTCGGTAAGTGTGCGTCCAATAAGAACGGGGCTACCTTGATTTCCGAAGTGGTGAAAGAGCCATTTGATTGCTTCAAAAATACGGTCGCATCCTTGGATCTTGTTAGGTCTCGAGGATGGTACACCCTTAATTTCTGCACAGAAATCAACCCATGAGATACGTTCAGCCGTCCTTAAAGTTTTTTTATATGTGCTCTGGGGTGATGAAACTAGATCTCAATCTCCCCGCAAGCCAATTTTTCAAGCCTTCGCCTTTCGAGCTAGCTTACAAATTATAAGTAGATCATTCGATCACGAGTGACACGGGCTCCGCGGTTTGATTGTTCTGAAAGGGCAGGAGAAATCATAAGATTTACGCTTTACAGCGCTCTCTAGACCTTCGATGTCATATTTTTAAAAGTTCCAATTTACTGCCCTTAAGGCTCAGAAAACTTTGACCCAATGCGTTGTTCTTCGATTCCGAATTTTGATTGAAAGTATCGGGTCATTAGTATAGAGCTCAAGGTGCTTCTGTGATCGGAGGATGTAATATCGCTGGAAACCTTCTAGTTTTGTATATACAAATACCCCATTGAGCACAGCGTAAGGTCTAGCACCTCTTGCCTTCTAACCGTCACAAAAGTAGGCTCGCCATGACGCAGTTTTGCGATAGGGACATGGCCACGATACAGGTTTTATTCTGTTCGGTTTACATGCAATATGATTCTTCAAAATTCCTCCTAGCGCTGATATCGGAAGGTTGGTGGACTTTAGCATCACTAGAGGAACTTCTCTAGTGATAGGGGTGGATTCCAATGCTTACAACATTGAGTGGGGTAACTCGAACACCCACCTCAAAAGTAAAGCACTTTTTGGGTTCTTGGCTGAATCTAATTTATGAGTCATTTCTACAATAGATCTAGCAAGAATCCAAAAAGTGCTTTTTCTCTGAGATTGATTTTCGAGCTACCCCACACGAGGTTGTGAGTATTGGAATCCACCCCTATCACTAGTGGAGTTCCTCTAGTGATGCTAAAGTCCACCAATCTTCCGATAGCAGCGCTAGGAAGAAGTTTGGAAGAATCATATTGCATGTAAACCGAAGAGAATAAAATTGTCTTCCTGTTTCCTTGCAATAAGAAGAAAACCTCTATCGTGGCCATGCCACTATCGCAAAACTGCGTCAGTTTCATTGCCTCGATAGTGTTGGTCGCAAAGATGCATGCTTTGGGCTGCAGGGACTTGGGCGCAGATAAGATCCGCCCACTCGATTCCTAAAACCCTGAATACTATCAATCCTAACCCATTTTTCTTAGATTAGGGAAATAGGTTTACCAAATTAGATCATATATTTAAAAAAAAATTGGCAATTTAAAAAAGGGTTGCCACAGCTGATCAAAGTTTAATAAATACTTCACAATTCTATGAAAAGTTGAAAGGTCAAAATACATTAAATCTTTTATTAAATTAACTGCTTAATAGAGATAGCTGTTTTTTTCCAAAATTAAGAATGGTAAATAAGTAATTTGAAAAAAAAATATGTTGGTACTAAATATATATTTTTAAAGCAGTTATAGATTTTTGGCCAAAATTCTTAAAAAGCACCCACGGTGCGGTGCGGCGAAAAAACGGCACGCAACAACAATGCAATTATTATCATCTTTTAACAACCGGCATTTATACAAACACACAAACTATATATACATAATTGTGTATATATGCATTTAAAGTAAGATCTCCGGTAAGATATGTATAATACTCCGGAGTGTGTGTGTGTGTGCAAGAAGTGGTGGTGCATTTTGTGTCTGTATGTGTGTGTGTGTGAGTGTGATTGGCTTCGAGGAAGAAAGTATCCATTTTGGGGCAGATGTTAGCAAACGAAATGTGTTCTCGAAAAACCAACCAAAAAAGCATTAATATCAGATTATTATATATACACATTTACTTATATAAGTATATATAAATATATATTTTTTAATATATTATATATATGTAAAAAAACTACGCGTGCATTTATGAATGCACTTCGCGCGCGCGCGTATTCCGGGTGGGGGTTGTTTATATTGTATATACGTACTCACTCGTACGTAGGGCCATGAATATATATATACAATACAATATACATTATGTATACACACATAAAATATATAATATTTTAAACACGGCTTTTTTGGTCTGAAAATTTTGAGCGCGAAAGAACACCCGGCTCAACAAAATACACCTTGACGCTCAACACCAATCAAACGATGCCATTCGATCGTGGTGTGTATTTAGTGGGTATATATTGTGAGCCAGTGTGTGTGTGCATAATACCCATGTATATACAAATTTAATTTTATGCTGGTTTTAGTGGTGTTTTTCATATTTAGGGTTGAATATTAGAATTGTCTTAAAATCCTAAAGTCTAGTGGTTTTTCTCTAAAATAAAGTATAAGATATCATAATAATATTTTTTTCTTTTAAATAATTTATAAGACCACTCGACTTAATTTACATAATATACTTATATACATAATAAAAACAGCTCAAGCTGTATAACTTGTAAACAAATTAATGACCAAACGTGCGCACACGCGCTCAACATTGTATATCCACTTACGCATGCGCTCGCGCGCGCACTCCGCTCATGAGCAGGTGCGTGCGACAAAAGATAAATACCCACGTGCACGTATTTTACAATTTTACATAGCTCTGCGCGTGTGTGAGTATGTGTATTTTCCCTTGTTATGTTATATTTTATATATATATTTTTATAATGCACAAGAAACCCTGGCCGCATAGCGTGCGCATTAGATCCAGATTTCGTCCGGGCGCAGCAAAATTGTCTGGACGCGTGCGCTCTTTCTTGACACACATTTCTCGATGCACGAAATCTGCAGCACGACACACAGATGCATTGGTAATTGCAGGTTATTTTTGCGTTGACCGCCAGGTACACAGAGACATGAAATAAGTGCCCTCCTTCAATGGAACTATATATATATATATATATATATATATATAAAAATTCGGAATGCTCCTTCTGCCGGAGTTTTTCATTCCCTTAGCCCGTAGAAAGGCAAAATGAGTTATCTTCGCAATTGATGGAAACAAATCGCAGTCTCAAGACGCTCGGACGCTCGATCGAGCACGTACTCGCACATTTTATAATGATCAGTTAAATTGAGTGATTTAACAGAGTGACCCGCGCACAGGCACAGGCGCAGGCGCACGCACGCTAACAAGACAGCATAATTGAAATTGCGTGTGCGTACTTTTTTTGTGGGTCGACGGAGGCGCGATTTGTGTGCAATCGCGTTTGTGTTAATTGCATTGTTTCGGAACTCTTGCGCAGCATTTTGTATCTGGTCAACGGACGCCGCCTTCGACGCAAGAAATGATCCTGGTTTTTGCTGGGCATCTGGAGAATTGAAGATATGCAATCAAAAATACGCACAGAATTACGGTTTTTCTTTTGAGGACATAAAAGGGCCCCGGTTTAGGTGTAATTTTAATTAATATTTATAGTTGACAATTTTTTATTTCGTTTGATTTAAGGTTTGGCAATATTTGAGTATAAATTTATATACATATAGTTAAATTAAAATTACACCACTCCGTTATTTATTTAATTGTCTATTTAATTATGGTACGATTTCACGGACAGTTAAAATTAGCAGTTACAAAAATAGTAGCAGTACAAAATTTTTAATTTTCTTAATTATCTCTAATCGTCATAAAATCTTGCACGCTTATAAATATGTACCTAAAACGATGAAATCAAATGATTATATATTTAAATGTTTCGACAATATCCGAAATTTTTAACAACCCTAGGGTCATGCAAAACAGTCCAAAAATTAGAAATTTCATAATTATGTCCAATTTTCATGAAATCTTGCACGCCTATAAATATGTACCTAAAACGATAAAATGTAAAGAGTTTTTTCAAAAATATCTCATTTTAACAATTTAAGAGCTATTTTAATTTAGGGTCATGCAAAAACGTCTAAAAACGATAATATCAAAATAAAATACAAAATCCCAAAAATCAAGTACTTTACATCATTAGCACTTTGTTTCTCTTTAAAAAAAAATGAAATATTCCAACCGGGTGGCCACCGCATTGATGCCAAATCAAATGTACAATTTCCACAATTCAGCGACTAAATTACCTTTAAATTGCGCATAGTATTATTTCAATGGCACACTGCGGATGCAAAGTGTATACGATGCACATGTGCAGTGCAAAAACTATATACAATGTCCGAATACACAAAATACAATTAGATGTACGATTGCACCATGCAAAATGCCGCGCCCCGCCCGCTGCCGCCGCAAAGAGTGCATCACATTAAATTATGACGTTCATAATTTCGATAGAAAGTGTACAAACTTGCAGCACACGATAAACGTTCTTCGTCGGACTGTTTCTCTTTCTCTCTCTCTCTGCATGTGCAACGAATTGGCTCCATCCAAAAAGGCAACCCAATGAGGTGAGAATGGTCAATTACGCAATTTCAACATTGTATTGCACTGCAATTGCACTTGCGGCTGATAAATATTTGTGCGCTCATCGTTGCAATTTAGAACGACACTCACTAAAATTTTAATAAGATATGGTCTGTGTAGTCATGCAAAGAAGATGCCGCACAGGTTGCGTACGATGACGGGCGACCGAAGGACGCACAGTGTTGCAATAGGGTATTTTTTAACGATCAAAAATATTGGCTTTTAATGTATCCTAAAATTCTGTTTATTTTGCGGGTGATTTCTAAAAAAAGAAATTGTAAAAAGAAACTAACAAAATATTTAAAAAATATAATTAACAAATTTAGATTGAAAATTAAGTACACTAAAATCTTTTTTTTTAACTCAATGTGATAAAAAATTGGTTTCTTTTAAGTATCTTCAATTCTGAAGCTCAAATTTAAATTGTGAAAATTTAAAATGTAAGTAAATATCGAAAAATAAAACATCTGATTTTCGCCGCATAAAGTTTATGTTTGAGATAAAAAATATTACTAAAAATCATTATTAATTTATCTTTTTTGTTATTCTTTTGTTTAAATAGAGAAATAAATATATATAACTTATAAAACAATTATTAATATATCCTCCCTTCTAAAAATATTATGCAATAAAGGGTTTTATATGCATTTCTATGAAATTATAAAAAAAAACTTTTTAAGTAAATACCTAAATTTTAACAAGAAAAATTCATTCGGATTTTGAAAATTTGGACTTCCTTTTAATTTACTGCAAAATAATATTTTTTCCTAAAAACACAGTACAATACAATTTTGCCTGTGTCTGCAACACTGTGCGATGACCGGAGGCTGTAATGGGCAGTTATGCGCCAGTCTGGAAAATTAATAATTGTTCTTGTGCGTGCGAGAGTAAAAGTGCAATTCGCACGTTCAGAATCAGACGCGCTGCGAAATACCATCGAGATTGAGAGTCCGACTTTGGAATTTTGCAATTGGACAGGTTATTCTATCATAAAAGTGTATGTAAATGTGCATTTCAAGTGTACCATGAAATGCAAAATCTTCCAATTAGCTAATTTTATGTTATTTTCTTCGTTTTTTAGTGATTTTGATTCCTGATTTTACATTATAATAGTTTCTTTATTAATTGTTTTACTTTGTTTCATTTTACA
Organism: Bolitophila cinerea; assembly: GCA_010015015.2. NCBI lineage: Eukaryota > Metazoa > Arthropoda > Insecta > Diptera > Mycetophilidae > Bolitophila > Bolitophila cinerea. The sequence continues at coordinate 14,250 of JAAAKO020087929.1, forward strand.
CAGTTTCGCAAATCGCTCGCTGAATTTATTCAATATTCAAATAGCAATCAGAAAAGTTTCCATATGTATGTAAAAATATTTTTGGAAGAAGGCCGGAATGTTTTAAATTGTATATAAGTATTTAATTTTTTTTTATTTACCACATATTTTTTAATAATATACTCGTAAAGTATTTTTACTATTAACGTTCACGCGTTGGTATAAGATGGACAGTAGGTCAATTCTCAAGTCAGACATTGTCGACCAGATTATTGACCTTTAGAATCTAATCCGAGAGCATGATCTCACATTATTCCATAATCGTAACTGATGGAACAACATTCTTGTAGTATATACGCGTAAATGTTATATATCTAATAACAAATCTGACTATTCGGCCAGGTTGCAGACAGTGAACCCTTACAGCAAGCTGAAACAACCAAACCTCTTGGTGATCACGTTTAGGCCCAACCCGTTGAGATCCTTGATTCGTACAGCCAGTGCGAAGAGATCCGCGATTCGGTTCAGGGCCTTTCGCAGGATACAATTGCTCTGTGCGGGGGATGTCGGAAGGATCCCAACCGATTGTATGATGCCAAAAGAGAGTAAGTTTAGTATAGTTCGCTACCGAAAACAAGCTCATCTAAAGGTGGTAGTACCCAGTTCGGTAAGGATAAAACAACGATAGTGGCAAGGATACTATGAAAAGAAATGAAAAGAAAGACTGTAAGGAAGGTAAGCTTGTACCAAAATCCAAATCTCGGGACACTCCATCTGACTCGGAAGGGTCCAATAAGAGTAGAGTCTCCGATGAAACCAATTCGTTACCAGAAAGAGCGGCGAAAAAGAGACAAAGTCCTAACATGGCCAGCTTTTTTGCAAATATGGATGGCCCGGATCGAAATACGAATTCAGAACAGTCGAATAGCATTCTGAAGCTTCTGATCGAATCTGTAGATGCGGTCATTGGTGCGGACTGTGCTTTTGTCCCCAGACTCACAATCAAACCTGTGGCCCGTGTACGGTCTTAAAGGATTCGCAGTGCAAAATAAGCTGGGATTGAACTGGACGAAATACCGTGGTCTAGGACAATCATAATAAAAAATCCTCCAGAAAAAGACGTAACAGACGACATGGTCCAAGTTAGATTTGAGTGGATGAACCCTGTGGTGTAGGCCAAAAAATGTACCGTCAAAAGGACGGAGAAAACCAAGAGTTTTTCTGTGTGGTTTTGCAGCAGGAGAATCCTCACTGGGCCCCTGATGGACGGATATAATCTCCAATTCCATCAGGCTACAATGGTGTCGGTCATCCTCAGCGAGTAGAAAGCCAGACTTCCAACTGCAGATTTGAATAGTACATTTATATATCACTGCACAGCGACCAGGAGCAATCCAAGCCAATACTCTTTTGTAATATCGTCGGATGTGATTAAGTAATTCGGGAGCTTAACAGAAAGTCATAGCATCTAAAGTAGTGGTATCAACCACAAATAGGTATGAAGAAGACATATGTTATATAATAAGATCCTAACAAGATCAGAGGAGCACAACATATCAAAAAACATTATTTTTAAATATTGTCAATTTTTTTATTACCGATTTTTTTACTAGAAAACAAACTTTAAAAAACTATACGGTTCTAAAAACAAATAAAAATAACAATATATTTAAAAATAAAATATTATTTTTTATATTTTTTTACACATCCACTCCTACTAATTTAACAAGCTGTTTTCATTTTATATCTTTTTCATTTTTATTTAAATTAAAACTTACACACAGGATTCGATCCTGTGCGATTCCGAGTATGTGATAATAATGCTGTTCCCTAACCAACTGAGCTATGTACAAGCTGCAAAGTAACATGATAGTAACATAATAAAATGGGATACGTTGATCTCTAATGCCCACAGCCGTAAAAACAAGTCAACAGATCAATTATTTGATATCTGATCATTTTCTTTGGTCATTTTTGTTTCTGGTTTGTAATCTTGTTCGACAAATAATTCTTCGTCTGATGAGGTGTCAACCAATTCATTATCGAATTTAGCATCAGACAAAAGAATAGACCATTGGGCAGGCTGATTTTCTGTATCTAATTTAGCATCGGACGAGGAAATATACGATCGAGCTGGCTGATGGATATTTGACAAAAGTTTATGCGGAGACATACATGAAGTGGAAGATATTGGATCTTGATATTTATTCAAAACTGAGTTTCTGCTAGTAACTAACTGGTCTGTTGCAGCTCGAATATCAGTTATGCTTTGTGATTGAATCTTCTTATATTTTCTTTTAAACGCTCCAGACTTCTGCATTGACAAAGAGTTTTCAAAGGTTTAGTTAATTACTGCTGTTTATTGTATGTCAAAACTAAACAATAATTTCAAATGATAGATGGTGATGCCACTAATGACCATTCCCATGTGTTGTACTGAAGCTACTATCGAGCAGCACTCGAAAATCAACATCCCTTAATGTTTTTATAAAGCTGCACCATTTTTCAATGTCGTACTAAAGCTATTATCGCGGAGCACTATTTATAAATGCTGTTTTAAAGCTGTTATTCGGTTCGGGACCCTCAAAAAAAAATCTTGGTTTGTTGGGTAGTATTGAGAGGGATTTTCTTAAAGCGTGGAGTTTGTTATAGTTTTGGTTTATGGTTTTATTATATTTTGTTTACTATTTGTTTTTATGTTTGAGTTTTTATGTATTTCAAATAAAAATGAAATATAATCTAATTTAAACTCTAACGAGACGAACTTTCATAATTCCTCGTGACGATAACGATTTTTTCCAAATTATTTACATTTTTATCATCTATACATCATTTAAATTACGTGTTTTATAAATATTTAGGTTTTGGCGATAAAATAAAACATATTATAATTTTTTTAATTATTACTAATAACATAAAAATAAATTATACATATATTTGTCATTGAAATCGTTTTGTAATAAAAAAATATCCGTTTAATCACAGCCTATGATTCAATCGCAGACCAGAACTAAAATAACACAAAAAAACAGTAAAGAAATGTGTTATCCGATATCAAATCGAGCAGGTGTTGCCGTGACACACGCTCAATTACATACTTTATATAATGTTTCCGCACAAATTATGCCTGCCCTTATAAAATTCCCCTATATATATTATATATAGATTTGTCACTGTAGTTGTGTGTGTGTGTGTCACCAAGGCACACATTACGCTAAAAAACTCCTCCGACAACATAACACTAGATTTTTATTCAATATCAAAATGCCAATACAAAGTCTTAGAATAACGGCATACCGGCACACCGTTATCCGTTGCATAAACCGTACACTACACTTTTATTATAACAGGCTATTTGAACCTAACGCAACATAGGTACTGTACGTATTCGTATAAATATATAGTATAATATATGTATATATATACATGAAAACGGAACAAAGCGCACCATACTTATTATTATATTTACGCTCAACAATTTGGTTCAAATCAAACATGCGCGCGCAGATGCAAAAATTCTATGTTTCCCCTAATCAAAGGAACATATATTATTATGCTATGTATTATGTATTTATGTACAATTTGTACATTGTATTACATGTGCGTGCACCCCACGCAATTACGGCAGACACACACGCACACATACGCACACACAACCAACAACAACACAAAAAGCAATGTGCAGGATTGCATGAATAATAAAATATTTAAATAGGCAAATATGTAGTTTTTATCAGCAATTGTCGGAGGCATGGATTTTATGTTTTTATGCTTCGGAGTGTGGCGTGTGTCGGTATGTTTTTTCTAACTTTTTTTCCGGAAGAGAAATTATATGTATTTTTCTATGCACACACATTTTAATCGCCGCTGTGTTGACAAAGTTATTGCGCCGCCCTGCATTTGGTGTCATTTTTAGGTTTAAACCAATATGCGCGTGTAACGTGATTTGGGGTAGTCGGCGTGCGCGAGGGTGCAGCTGTCGTTGCATACAACATGCTGCGATTTGATTAGAGTGCATCGATATTTTAGACGCGACTGATTGATTTGTGGATATTTCATTTTTTTCTACTTTTACGCCCGTATTTTTCACTCGTTTTAAATTGCGTGTTTTAAGTGTTTTAAACGCGATTTTTAAAACACAACACAACACAACACGTGTTTGAAATCAAATACTAATTTCATTTTAAACATACGTAAAATTGAACTTTTGACAGCTTTTAGATGAATTGTTTTGTAATCAATATTATTTGAATTACAAATTAAAAGCAAATGTTTCAAGATAATGCGATACCTTTACGCAAGGGGTTCTCGTGCAGTTTGAAACATGCCCCACGCCAGATGGGTCCTTGAAAGGATCAAGGCAAAAAATCTCAATCAGGCGTGACTGTGTTGTCTGTAGCGTTATTTTTGGGAAAATCATATCAATATTTGTATACCGTTGAACAATCTATCTTAAGACCTGGCTTATTACTTTTGCAAGTAGTAGTACTCCGCAAAGCTCTTGCAAAGAAATGGCAACAACTTTTTTTGGCACAATTTTACTCTTCGCAGCTACCAATCGTATGAGATGAAGTTTTTCAGCTTGTGAATCCGTAAATTTCGATTGAGCTGTCGCTATGATAATAAAAATTCTCTTTTCCATACAGGATTTGAATCCTCTAGAAGCTCTTATCTTAATCCGTTCTGCGTTATCCACAGTTTTTGGAAGATTATTTCGGAATAAATCTAGGAGAAAGACTAAATAGGGATCAAAGAGACTAGTTTAGCTTCTTCTATGTAAAAGATTTATAAGCTATTTTGGATTTAATTGTCATTAGTGGTAATCGCATCTTTAACTTACAAATCTGTGATAGTGTACTGTGTATTTTTTGTGGTATATGTGTTTTTGTTTGTATTTTTGGCAAGTGGGAATGTGAGGCGTTCCCGAAAAGGAACTCGTCTGGGGCAAAGCCTCACCTCCGCAAGTTCCTACAAAACAATAGTTTGCGGGAAGCGTCAGGATATCTGGTATGCTCACTTTTTGCCAAATGACTTTTTATGGCGATATTTCCACAAAAAAATGAATGTGAGAACATTGAAATCTATAGTCATTCTTAGATTTCAAGTGTTCCACTTCTAAACAAAGATCCCTTGACATGCACCGCTTTCTTCCCCTTAAGAATTCAGAGTTATTTAAGAGATGTGGTAAGACTACGGGTTATAAAACAATGGGCCCACTCAGTGGCCTACATTTTGAACCTGTTTCATTGAGACATACCCGTTCACATTGTAATCTACACAACACAAACGTTTTTCCAATTCAATGGTATCCACACAAATGTAAAAAATGAGTGAAAACAATGAAATCGATTTAAAACACGTACGTTAAACCTACGAAATCCATGTTTTACTTTCATAGTGTTTTAGTCGGTTTTAAAATTATTTTAAAACCAATAAAAGAATTAAAATTAGTGAAAGTAACCGATCAAGTAGTTTTATTTCGATCTAAAAATTTTAAATCATGGTATAATTGTAATTGTAATTGTAGTATTTTAAATATATGATTTAAAATTTATGGATTTAAAAAATATATATATTTAGTGTAACAATTAATAAAAACTACAATCTTTTTGACTAATTCTGACCAAGTATGCCAAAGAATAACTCTTTAAATTTGTTTTTTCCGATTTGGATAGCTAAAATGATCATATTGGCTTAGGTGAATGGTCCGGAATAAGAGAGCAAGAATCACGAATAAATCTTATATATGTCCGGAGTCTGAGTAGGAGTCGTACAATTATGTAACGACTAGCTATAAACAAATAACCGGGATGTCAAAATTATGTTTTCTCTTTTCCTCTATTTTCCAAATTTCAAATCTCTAGGAAGTAAAGTTTGGGCCATTTAATACATTGACCATTTAAAACATATTTTTGGAGGGAAGTGTTTTCAACAGAGCGAAGTTACAAAATCATCAAACTATAAAGTTTATCCTGAGTACTGTATGGACAACGCGGGATTATAATTCTTCTCATATAAACTACGCTGGTGTGTAAGTCTTTTACCTACAACGACAGTAAGAAGAAGCTCGGTCTTTAATTATTCGTTACGTTTTAGTAATAATAATAATTTCATTTATTCAACTCTATTGAGTCTGTAAAGTAGAATAATTTTGGACGATACTTTTTTTAATCACACTATCGATATGGTATTTAAACGTTAATCTTTTATCAAATAAACTAACAAGATATTTGACAGATTTGCATTGTTTAATTTCGGTAACTTAAGACCAAACACTTTGACTTCGCGATATTAAGTTTTTATTTGTTTGCATTAAGCCACTTATATATATTAAAAATATCGTCGTTAACTTTTAGTACAGCATCATTGTATTTTTTAGATGAATTTTTCAGCAAAGCGTCGTCTGCAAACAGGATAATTTTACATTATTTCAGTGAGTCTTTGATGTCATTTATATATATATATATATATATATATAGGACAAACAAAAGTGGTCCTACCACGGATCCTTGAGGAACACTAAATGGATTTTCGCGGTTATTAGATGTATCGATCTCATAGCAGATTTTCTGTTCTTTGTGGCTCAAGTAGCTTTTAAACCAATCTTGTTCCACTCCGTACGATTTTAGTTTTAATAACAAAATGTTCCGATCAATTGTCTCAAAAACTCTCTTGAAATCAAGATCAACTAATTGGTTTTTAACAATACATTCAATGTTTTTATCTTGAATCGACAATACGTTTGTAGGACGAAATTCTTCAGACTTTGTTGTGTTTTTTATCTTTGGTATATTATGTATTATTTTTAAAATATTTCATTTCTGGAGCATAAATCCTGTTTGTAATAACTGATTAGTTATATTAGTCCAGAAAAATCCGACATAATCCACTGAATCTATCAATACTTGTGTTGTCACCTTAATTACCTTTATTTTTGAATGACTTTATTGCATATGACACATCTTTAATAAATACATTTTGAAAGTTCCTTAGTTCCTTTGTAAAAAAATAAAAACTGGAGAGCTTTAGTTAAATTTTCACAAATAAATGTCAGTTTTTTATTTATGTCCGATAATAGTTAAAATGAGGGCTAGTTCAAATGATTTAAAACTACATATAGTGCGTCTAGTGAATATTTTTCCCTATAAAATCTATCCTTTTCGTGGTCCGAGATCTGTTCATTTGGTATCATTTTATTTTCGATGTTATCACAGTTGGTAAGCACTAGGTCAATCATTGTAATTCACTATTTGCTGCAATCCATTAAATTCGTATATGCGTTTTAGTTGTTTGCTGTAGGTTGATAGCACATTCATGTCTATATTAAAATCTCCTACAATTACACAAGTCTTGAATACATTTACAGTCTGGTTTCATAAAGTTTTGAAAAGTTTTAAAAACACTGCGTAATTTGCACTGGGAGAATGATATAACACAGTATTTTTTATCACAATTTCTTAATAGTTCGGAACCATATGTGTTTTCAAACGTGCTGTTTAATTTAACTTTGAACTTAATGTTCTTTTTAATAAAAACAACAACGCCACCTGTGTGTCTAATATGAGAATTACATCTCACTGAGTTGTATCCTTCTAGGTCAATTTCACTGTCTACTATGTCGAAAGTTATACGAGTTTCACTACACACAATAAGAGTTAGGTTTTGATTTTGGACGAGAACTTGAAGTTTTTTCACATTAAATAACAAACTTTGAACATTTATATAAATTATTTTACTTGCACATTGTTGTAGTTGCTTTTTTGAGAAGTATATTTTTTACGTTCTATGTCATTTTTTTTGTTAAGCCCGGTACATTCGCGGCTATAAGCATGATGATTTGTATCAATTTGCATATTTAAATTGTCGACATATCACTGACAGTGATAAACATTCTTGTTTGTAATGGTTTCCTGCACAGCTTCCACATGTTACATTTATAAAACAAACTTATGTAAAATTATTAAAACCGTTGCACTTAAAACATCTAGTTACTCAGTTACTTTACATATATCCCATCCAATACATATCTTTTCTGCGTTTACGATCTTCTCAAAGCTGGTGACGTCCGTTTAGATATTTGAAAAATATTCTTTGAATCTTATATTTTTCAGTTCTCCAATCTAAATATCAGTAATGCTTGAATTATATAGCCATCCATTCTGCTTCTTGATGTATCCTAATAGTTTTTCTTAGCTTAGCTCATCCTTCATTCCGTATATTTTAATTTTAGGCTTT
>JAAAKO020088040.1:0-22461 GCA_010015015.2 Bolitophila cinerea
AATCTCAGGATTGTGAGATTATGACACAGCACAAATATGCATTATTCTCAAGAGACTTATTCTCAGAAAAAACCTGAGATTATGTCTCAAGTGTCCAGTGACATAATCTCACGATCCTGAGATTATGTCACAGGCCATATGTGTATTTATCTCAAGAGACTTTAACTCATGATCCTGAGATTATGTATCCTGAGATTATTGCACAGCGCCAGTTAGTTGGCAGTCCTTCACTAAGCCCGACCTGGTTATGTAAGTGTATAGCGCATAAAGCCGCATGGTACCTGTATGGCAGAAACACGCGAATCGTTGTATTCTTTGAAGTTGCGCGTCGGCCGTTTTTAATAGTGATCTTGGCCACTACACAATTGCCCCAAAGGTTAGCATTGGTCTAATAATTACTGTATAGTATAGTATAGTATAGTAATTTGGGAGATAAGTCCCATTATGTTTTCCCAAAACTCTGCGGCATTGCCAAACAGCTTTTAGAGACTTATTAGTTTTATTCTCCAATTGTTTATTAAAAAGATGTTTTATTCTATCAATTAATACCACAGATATATTTAATTTCTGAAGTAAATTCGAGGTCTTTATTAAATAGTTTTAATCCCACAGCTGCTTCTTTTAGTTACCGAAAGTTAATTTTATTAGAAGCACCTTCTATATATGTCTAGGAAGACTGAAAGTGTATGTTGTTTGAAGTGAAAGACTTCTAAATACGAGAAACTGCATTATGAAGTGTTGTTTCTACTGATTTACCGGATAGAAATGCATGTTGCATTTTGTTAATAGGTTTCAAATGTAATGAGATATATCTAAGATATCTATCACATATAATCTTTCGAGTGTTTTAATCGGACGAAATGAGTTTGCTGAGTTTGTTGGTTTTGGAATAAAGACTACTCTAGCAAATTGTCAAGTTTTTGGGATATGTCCTAGAGCCAGGCTAGATTTGAACAGTTGAGCCTTTGAACCTAGAAGTACTGGGTCAAGTTTAAGTTTAAGTTACAATGATGGAAGCTACGATCCAGTTTGGATTAGTTTACGCATAATGTATAGTATTGTGTTAAGTCTGAACTATTTTAAACACAGTTTGAAAAATGTGTGCTCATCAGATGCATCATCGAGCTAATTGTACCAATCTGGACGACTTTGTCGATGGAAATGCTTTTTTAATTCTAGAGGTAGCTAAGAGCGTCTTATATGTCACCAAAAAAGGTATTTTTTATAGTCTTTTTACGTACATCATCTCTTCACAGAATCGTTTCGGTTGCAATTTAACTTTATTTTCTGAAGAAGTTTTTTTTGAACAGGTAGCTTTAAATGATTCTGTTAGTGCACATATATTCACAAGTCAATTCACTGGCGGATCTCTCGATATCCTCCTTTGTGAGTGGAATGTGATTTGGAATGGTTAATTTACCAAGACGTTTCCTGGACATATTCCAGTTGGTTTTCATGGAATTTCTGTGTTCAGGTAAGTCTGTAATGTTATTTTTCGGAGAGTATAGTTTACATTCTATGATTTTATGAGGTCAATTATCGCTTTCCTTACTTTGGTTACGAACGTGGGCTCGTCACCCTTATTTTAAACTTAAAAAATAGTATTTGTTAGATATTCTAGAAGCTCCTCCTGTAGAGGTTGTGTCACTACTCTCCCAGCTGATATTATGGGCAATGGCATCCATAAATATCAGTAATTACAGATTAAGAAATAAGGTCTAACGACTGGTTGGTATATCTAATGCCATGAGAAATAGTTCCACATCTGCTTTGGAAGTGTTTTTGTTCTGCCATCTGTTCATCGAGGCGACTTGTTATAAGCTAGAGGTTGGCAGCACATCAACGGATGCAAGAAGTCCTCAACAAAGGGTGACGCATCCCCCCGAAGCGAGACCATCTCACTTATAAATGTAGCGCCCGTAAAAAAGGTGTTGCAAGAGGAGCACCATATGATCGATTCAGATTGCATCGTGCAAAAAGTCGGGATCGCGATCTACGAGTGATGCCGATGAGGAGGAAGACTGATGAAATATAAAACGCACACCGAGTTCATTCTCGTCGCGAGCTCAGCCAGGCATCTGAGTGCAGCACTGCGAACGGCGCAACATTTCGTTAGGCCATTCAGCAGATCAATAAGTTTGTCAGTTCGTTCTTGTTTTCGCCTTTTGCGTCATTTGTCATAAAAAGCAGCACTCAACAATCTCACCCATAACATTGATAGACTCGTTCCTAAAGCCTTTTTCGTCAAGTACCATCTCTTTAGGATTAGGAACCACAGCAGAGCTTTATTTACTTGGGCAAAGCCATAAGACGCTCTCAGGTCAGTCCTCTCTATGAGGTTAGATGTTTGTGGATTATTGTAATACAACTATAACACCTAAGTTCTCTCTCCTTATAACAGTTTTGGTGATTGTGTCTAACTGATGATTTTTTCTTCTTTTTTCTTTCTTGGCCAAAATACCTTTCAGCGGAAATTAAAATATATTTAACAAGAAGTACTAGGTATGTATATATATTCAGTTGCTAAGATATATAGAGGTGATATATATACATATATAACAGCTGTTAGCTAGCTTTATTTTGTCTTCATTTAAAACTAATATGTCTAAAGCTTTTTATAGATTTTAAAAGTTAGGATTAGTTTCAAATTTATACTAAAATAGTTTTTTGGAAAACCAAACCCCAGTGCCCAGTGTGTGTCTTGGCCGCCTCTGTAAAGCTATGCTGTAAGATTTTACACCAGTTCCCATATTCTACTAAATTTTAAACTTAATGTGAAAGGTGAAGGTTCGGAAATGGTTCGGAGTGCTAATAAGATTTATCGCTTTGATACGAGCTCGATCGCTTAAACTGAGTTTAAAATCGGTGAAGAAATTCGCCGTTACAAATTTAAGTGATAAAACTGGCACTTGCAACTACATGCCAAAAAAACTGTTTCTATATATTTTTACAAAACTTGAATCCCCTGCCTTCCTAAATTCTTATCAATAACATATTATATGAAGCCTACGGACTAAACTGCACTTTACCCATATTACTTTATATTTTAAAGAAATCAAAACAATATTATATAACAATATACCAAACAAAAAACCTTTTATTTATTTGTTCTTTTCCTATGCACACCACACTGGCAACACTAAATATAGAACCGCCGACAGATGTCAAACAGCATACAGCCGTCGCCGCCTTTTACATATTAACATTAACAGTGTATTATTGTTGACATGCTATGATTCAAAATAAACTGTCAAACAATAAACAAACAAAAAAACATATAAAAAATACATTTTTATAGTTGTTACTGTTAAAAGAGAGATTACAATAAAACCACAATGTCTGATAATAACAAGAATATAACGTTTCAATTGAATGATGTTAAAAATAAATCCCGGCGAGGTTCTAGCCTTTTTTCTACCACAATATCAGGTACATGCAAAAAGAGTGGATCCTTAAAACTGCAATTTAAAGTATATTATTGAAAAATGTTTTTTTTATTTTAGAAGAACTTTCTCAGACCAAGGTAGCAAAGACTGAGTAAGTATCATCTTAATATCCTCTGTGATGCAATTGTATATTTTCTTCTGATTTCTTTCAGTTACCAAGAGTCTCTTCAGTCCGAGATCCGTTGCTGGAATAATTTGTTCAAAAAACAAATCAGTCAAAATTCCGAGTAAGCTTCAGCTTCATTTATTTACAACAAAAAAACTTACAATAATTAAAATTTAATTGCATTTTCTAGGCTGAAAGCCTATCAACCCGGCACAATGGACATTAGCATTTTGACGCCCGAACAGAAACGATACTGTGATTCGGATCGGCCAGACTTTGAAAAATTCCAAAATAAGTTGGCCCAATTCTGCAAAAAATCCGAATTCTACTTGGATTTTCATGCTGACTTCATCGCTCACAAGCAACATTTCCAAAAAAATCTTAAAGGCCGCGTGATCAACGAGACAATTGATTATGCAGTCCAGAAGAATCTTCTTTAACAATCTAATATACGCAAAACAAAATAAACTACACTTATTAGGTTTAAAAAAAGTATAATCTAGAAAAAGCTTAAAATGCAAAGCTAAAATAATTCCAAAATAATTAAAATATTTATAGAAGTATATTTTGTTCAGCCTGTTTTTATTATTGATCTGATAAAGAACGTTTGCGGGGCAGTGTAAGATTGATGGTTTTTTTGTTATTATTGTAGATATATATATATATAATATAGTTTAAGTGTATAAATAGAAATGCGTCAGTTCAATTGAACGAAAACGTTCGTTTCTTTTGGAATCGTCTATATTTGTCCAGTACTGCAATCGAATCAATTGTCGAATACTTGGCTGAGAACTCTTTGCGTATACTGCTCGATCGGACCTCCATGATGTTATTAATCTTTTGCACAATTTCTTCAGCCATTGCGGTATCCGTTATAAAGTCGTAGTGCCTGAACGAAGCACTGCTTTGAATAGGACTGCTGACGGCCTGTGAATCGGACACCGCTGACACACTGTACACAATACGGATGCACGATTTAGTCGATGTATGACTAGACAATTCACAAAATGCCACCGCGTCCATGCTGTGACTGATGGCTTTCTGACGAGACCAGAATTTTGTGTTTTGCTGTTGTACTGGATCGATCTCAAGCTTCTCACAGGAAATGCCAAGCTGAATCTCGGTTTTGAAGAGATTCTTTGTTATCATCTGCAGTCGATACGACCGATACAACGGTGCCTCCATCATTGTCGTGTGACCCAGCATTCGGGCAAGATCCTCTCGCTGCTGTAACCTTGTCATTTGTGTCTCGTGCACAATTGAATCCTGTATAGCCTCTGCTTCCGAGGTCAGCGACATCGTGCGTGTCTCCAGTCGAACGTCGGCCAATTTTCGTTGCACCAACGCCAAGTGATTAAAACAAAACTTTGAACAAGGTTCTCGCAGATCAAGCGGCGGAAAGTCCATATCAATCTCACCGTCCTCTTCGGTTATGTACAGTCCATAGTTTCGTACGGACAACAGTTCGGTTTCAGGATTCGCAATACTGCATTTGTAACAAATCAATCCGATGAACTCTTGAATTTTAGCAGAAGCCGTAACGCACACGGTCATCGGATAGTTTCGCTGGTCTTCAGGCAGCATTGTTAAAAAAATCCGTATCTTTTTTGTGGGCACACTACTCTGGCCAGTACCATCGAATCGTCCGTACTGTAGAAACTTATTCTGTGGCTGCTTCGGGCAGCTGGTCAACTGATCGGCTAGAGATATACGTTTATTTGGCACGGTGGCTGTGTTTTCAGGCACAAGCGGACCGACCACTTTCTTGACAAATAACTCGGAGCACTCGAGTGTAGTTAGCATGGGCACGGCCTCATCAAAACGAATATTTTTAACCTCTGACGCCAGCTTACGAGCCAAGTTCATTTTCTCTAGTTTCTGGGCGGTGTTTGAGCGCATACGATGAAAACCAATGTCCTGGTCCATTTGAACGTCGTACGAACGGGCCCGGGGATCTAAGTCCTCGTCGTCGCTCTGGTCTAGTCCTGGATAACAGCTAAACTCATCAAAATGCGGTGGATCACCTTTTGCGTGCTTGTGTTGCGTTGTATACTGTCTGGGCAGATCCTCGGCCAGCATGACCGTTTCAGAGACGCCGGTATCATCGGTGGCAATAAACGAGTTTCGAATGTGTGATAGCAACCAGTGTTTATTGTTGTACGTTGCCATTTATATATGACGTCGTCTTTTCTGTTCTTTGTGTTTTATTTGCAAATTTGTTTATAATTTCAGAATATTATTGTATGGATAATTTGCTGAGACAACTATGAACTATGACGTTTGAAATTTGACGTTTGTGTTTTGTCATAATGAACATAACCTCAAAATGTATGTTGTTGTACTTCGATTAATCGAGTCGATTCGATTGAACGGACTTCCCACGGGTTCGAACAAATCGAATTGAGTGCTTTAGTACGCCATCCTTTAATATTATCTCGTTTAATGAGCACAATTCAGTAGTTGGCGTAAAAAAGCATCATTTTTTATATGAACTCGTCGAAAGGTTTGCGCCTAGTAGACAAAATCGTTTAGGCCAACGAAATTCATAAGCTCGTGACATCTATATGTCAACCACGTAACCCACACATTAAAATGAACTGTCAAGAAGCGTAAATTATATATACAAAAAATAGCTCTAGAAATGCCTTCGTTGCTGGAAAAAAACATTTATAATTAAACCGTGTGTGTGGTGTGCTTCGCGTAATAGAAATTGTGAATAGAAAAACTCAAATGATTATAAAATGCGATAAAATCTATTGTATTCGTGTCAGTTTTTTTGATAGAATAATAATCTAAGCGTATCTATTATCAACGATAAGTGCGGGTGTGAATATATCTATCTGTAAAGGGGGTAAATAGACTTCTTGTAAGGTGTGTGTAATCGTCGCGGCGTCACCGCAGCGCGAGTTCAACGCAAATCTTTGTTGTGTTCTTTTAAACGCACACACGACAAGCGTGTTGTTGCAATGGATTTGAGCGGTGAGTAATTTCGTATGCGTCGTGAATAGTAAATTAGCACGCAATGCTTGACCATGAGAAAGACCGGCCGCAAAGTTCACACACGGAAGGCATAATATTGTATTTGTTGTTGTTGTTTATGATTTTACTATTTTCCGATGGAATGTACATGTTCATGAAGTTATATTCTTATAGAACATACGATATGTTTTTCTTATTCATTAATTATTTCATTACTCGTTTATACACTGTTAAAAATATGTACATAATATAGAAACACTTACTGTTGTGTAATTATTGATAATTATAGTACTTTACACCCGCATGGTAATTAGGCTCCCCAAAAATAAACGCATCTACTTATAATTTTATTCGGTTTATGTTTTAGATGATTTTCTCACTGATTTTGCAATTGACTCGGAAATGTCGATGCTCATCGACAATGATCAACTGGACGGTATTATTATGGACGAAACACCATCAATTGAAGATCATCATGCCACCATGAAGCAACACATTCAACACAATGCACCCCTCAAAGAAGAACCCTACTTTGAATTCTCAGACAGTTCGGACTTAAATAATATACCCATAAATCCGGACGATTTCTTTAATGACTTTTACAAGAGTGAAGTTAAGAGTGAGAGTAGCGGTGATTCACCATCCAGAAATACACCGTCACCATCAAGCAGTGCCGAATCGCTAGACTCCAACGAATACCGAATATCCATGCCAGATGCATCGCCACCGTACCTCTTGGACACACCACCAATATCACCACCATCACCAAGCTCAGTGGACTCCTCGCAGGCATCGAATTTTAATTCTGTACCAGCCACTAACATCACTAACAGTCCTCCCAATGACCTGGTGAACATTCTGCGTGGCACCCTTATTCCGTTTAGCACAATTCCGTTGTCTATGACGTCAAACACACAATTACACTATAAACGTGTTAAGATTCAGCCCAAACCTCCGATCGTGCTGTCCAGCTCAAGTTCCGGCATCACGAAACCAGTTACGGCCAAACGTATAATTTTATCTGCGCAAGACTACACTGCCCTGGTGCAACGCTGTAAAAACACAAAAACCGGTGTACAAGTTGAACCGCGTCTACTGATAAAAGGCGCAAATGTATCGCAGACAGCTTCCGCAGCCACTACCGCCAACAGTATCGCACATCTGGTGAATCCCACCACAGTACAAATAGCCAATACACTAATCACACAATCAACAAAACCACAAGCTCTTCAAAAACCTATCAGTGTTTCGCAACCGTCTACACAACAGAAGCAAGCAATCACGCATCAACCCACGCAGAAACACTATGCGGCAAACGCTGCCACCAAACCTACCAGTACTTTTAATAGTAGTTCGGTACCGAAGGCACCCGTCGAATACGAGGATAAAGTGCTAAAGAAACAACAACGCATGATCAAGAATCGTGAGTCTGCGTGTTTGTCACGCAAGAAGAAGAAGGACTATGTGACATCGCTCGAAAACCAGATCAGTGATCTTCAGCATGAAAACGATCGATATAAAACGGTATTTTTGGCATTAAATAAACTAAATGTTTTCAATTTTCATTAATTAAATCAATTCATTTTCAGGAGAACAAAAGTTTAAAAAGTCGACTACAGCAAACCGAGAGTTTTGTGTGCAAGTGTAAAACACCGAACGTCTCGACGAGCGGAAACGGTGGCGGCAGCGTACTGACCGCTTCAAGTAACAAGAAAAATGCCGCCTTTTTATTGGCCATGGTGTTTATGGTATCCCTGAATTTCGGTCCTATCGGGTGAGTTTGTACTAATCACTATAATAAATGAATGTTTGTTTAATGACAAAATTATTATTTCAGGAATCTTTTTTCCAGTGATCTTCAATCGAATCACATTCAAACAGATGCCGAACAAATACACCGTGGTCGTGGTCTTCTCTGGTCTGCAAACGATGATGACCAACTGAAACCATTGAATTTCACAAGGCTTTACAATGATAGTTTACTAGATGCACACACACCACAGGCGCCTACTGAAACAAAGGCCACCACAAAATATCCAACGTGTCCACTTTACGTGAATCAAACTGAAAGCGTTCGCCTGGCCAGTGAATTACGCCGTTGGATCGGAGATCTACCCGAATATTATAACGTTAGCAGCGAGGCGAAGCAAAACCTCGTATTGAACTCTATCTCAAACTATCTACTCTCGGATGATAGTATGAAGTCTCTTTTCAAGCATGTAAAAAAATCGACACATATTCCGAAAAAAGTTCAGAAGCGTCGCATTGTTTCTGCTTCAGCCGACCTTCCGGTGACGACCACAACAACGAAAAACTCGCACAATCCGGAGCAACGGCAGCGAACGGTGGAACCATTCAAAAACAAAATTCAGGTATATAATGCCGACTACGGGAATGCAATGAAGTACGCTGAACTATTTGAAGAGATCCGTCGTCAGGACGACACATTCTATGTAGTATCGTTTAGCGGTGATCACCTGCTGTTGCCGGCTGTGGCACATAACAAAACATTCCGCCCGAAGATGTCACTAATGTTACCTGCGATGGGAATCAATGGATCCCACGACTATGTCACCCTAATGCAGATTGACTGTGAGGTTGTGAACACATCCCTGATACAGGTTAAGCAGAGCTTAATTCCAGAGCACATGCGACACAAGACACCCACGAACAGCACACAGACGGCCAGTCGTAGTCGTACGTCAGCAGCGGACAGTTTACAGCCGTCAAAGAATCGATCTCTGCTTCAACCGAAGGTTGAGCGTAGAACAGAAAATGGAACCACGCATAAATCAAGTGTCGCTGGAAAGCAACAATTCAAACCATACTTTCTAGACAAAGTGCTGTCGAGCAGTCGCTCAAAGATCGAGCTCAGTCCAAAAACACTGAACTGAACATACGGTTTTATACTGTCGGAAGATGGAGTTTGCATGGTTTTACACACCGTTAGTATTTTCTATGATCCGTGTCCAAAATTATCATATTTATATTACTTAACCTTCGACACACGCGATATACACACATAATGAAACACAGTTTTACGTAATATAGAATACTGTCAATTATCTGGTTTATTATTGTTTAACAGATACAAAATTTACAAACGTTTAATTTAATTATATATATATATTTTATTTACAATTTATTATGAAAATAGTGTGCAAGTTTTCCCGCAATATGTGCGCCTTCGTTTTTGCAGAGGGCGGCGGTGATGACAAGCCGATACAATTTTTACAATCTAGTTTTAAGTTATAATATACAAATAGTGCATTTTATATATGGTTAATTATTAATCTTGCCGCCTAGCCAACTAGAAGTGTAGATTGACTATACGAGTACTATCTACTAAAACAAATAACATAATTTATAAAAATGCAGCGATAACGATACTATATAGCTAGTATATGCATATTTAAATAGAACCTTCATGGGGAGGACGTACTAAATTGTGAATTGGTGCAATGTTAATCTTAATCACGAGAAGTGATTTACGTGTGCGTAATAACGCATGCGTGTTTTTTGAATAAGACATATAATAGGCCTTATGCATAAAAAATAGCATTTGCTTTTATTACAAAAAAAACAATCATTTACTTAAAATGTTATGAAAAATTTATATAAATGCTAGATTTTTGGATTAAAAGCAATTGCTATTTTTATGCATACGACCAATTATCTACAAAAAAAATGGTAGACACATAGAAGAAATAAGATTTTTAGGTATAGAAAGCTTGAGAGAGTTTTTGTCTAACTCACAAATGTAATGAACAAAATAATAATAATAATAAAGTGTGTGTTTTTTGCACAGAATAACAATAGTTTTTTTTAAAGGAGAGTTCAGGCGATTAATTATTTTTCTCTTTGGTACTGAATATTTTATATCTTCTTCATGCTTATTTTTTCTATATATTTAAGTATAATGTGTATTTCTATCTTGGACATCGGTTTGTTAAGAACTGTCGTTTACTAGAGCCGATTTTATTTTTTTCTGGTAGAAATATTTTTTGGATTTCAGTTTATTTTTCTTAAAAATGAATCGTATATTTAATATTATTATATATATATATAAATATATATATCTTAAAGTTTACCACTTGCCCTATAATTACGGTGACTATCCGTACTGTATTTTAGGACGTTGTACTGTATATTTCTTTCGATTTCTTTACTAAATACAGGACTTTTTTGTGTTTTGTTCTACATTTTATATATTTTACTTATAAATTTAAGAGAAAATGAATTGTCCTGTATTTTAACCAAACCCAAATGGTAACCGCGTACCTATAATACTTCCCTAAAAAAAGTTTTAGAGAGGCACTTAATAAATATTTGCCCATATTTTCTAATAATAAGTTTACTTTAAAAAAATATATAATCCCGAATTAATATTTTAAATAAATAAAATAAAAACTGGGATTGTTCTTTGAAGATATATTTTAGATAAATAAGACTATTTCTATATGATTTTTATTAGAAGTCAATGTAAAGGTAATTTTCCAAGTAATGCAAATTATAAACAAATGTATATGTTTCCATTTTTCAGCCATTATTATTATTGTATATTAAAGTTAAATTATTTTTTATCATGTACCCTAGAAAATAAGTTTTTAATTTGAAATAAATGATTTGATTATTGCATCAAGGTGTCCATTTCCCCTATTTTTGCCATTCTGTATAGTTTTTTTTTAATAAATCCAACGGGTGCCTAAAAAGTTACATTAAATTAAATGAGTCCCGGTCAAAAACCGAAATATTTTTTTTAGCCATTTCATATAGAATCGATTTTCGACCAAATTTTAATTGTTGTTTTGTTTTAGAATTGACCAAGGAATACGTATACTAATTCTATCGATGTATGATTCACCCTGTATATATATACTTATTTATTTTTTAGATTTGCTACAAAACGTTATTTTGATATTTATTTAAAATAACTTTAAATCCCCGCCCTCAGTTTTTGTTACTGGGAATCTGGGAATCTCCGTCTTGCAATCAAGCATCTGCAAACTTCATGGTTATTATGACGGTGTTTTTCAGAAACTATGGCGGCAGCTTCGCCAAGAAGACTTTCGTGCGTTCGATGACTTTTAAAGTCGCCGCGACCTCCCACACAAAATACACACAGCAGACAGCACACACACAATCATTGCGTAAACATATATCAAAAAAGTCGGTGCTCACGCGAGAGCTCTTTCCTCTTTTAGTTGAGGAGAACGTTAAACGCGAACTGCGATATACAAAATTCATCAAGTGATCGTTGACAAAATTACAATAAAAGTGAAATAACCCAAAAATATGTTCCAAAATTTACGTAAATCCGTTTAATTGGTAATCTCGAGCATTCTTTACTGAAAACACGAGATACACACACACAAATCATGAACAAACTATACATTAAGGTAATTAATTAGGGCAAAGACGATAGAGGGTAGTCGTACGGATTCATGCCAATATTCTGTGTAGCCTTGAATGAAACACACAAAATAATGTTGACAAGAGTGTTCCTATATGGGAATTGTAATATTCCACACGTGTTAACGCGAATAGGAAACACTGTCTCCAGACAGGAGAAACTGAGCTAGAATTCAAGAACTATATAAGTAATTTAAAACCCCTTGTGCGAGACCACAAAATTGCCACACAATCGCAACCGCGAATACACATACACACACATTCACAGCACACACATCACGAAATCCAATAACGGAATATAGCTCAATTTTGCACGAATATATAATGTGTGTGTTCTTGTATGAAATGTTTAAATATTTGTTGTCAGTCAAAAAACAATACGGAATAAACACAAACGCAAAAGGTGTTTTAGTGAATCACCTAAAATATATAGTATACATAAGATCAGCAGTGCTGATAGAGACTTAAGAAAGTGTCAATTAATAATTGCTCAACTCTTATCTTTTGCGTACATCATCATTTTGTATGGTTCTTTAATACACTTCGACTCTTGCACCTACACTAGGAAAATTAAATATATTTATATATTATACTTATACAGACACATAAACATTACGCGACAAAGTACACATGGTTCACACGGCGCGTTGCATACCTGTACCTGTGCAGCACAGCAAAAGCAAGCCATATATCTATCTATGTATATATGCCTATGTGTATAGACATATATATGACCTCTTTTTATGCAATGTGTTTTCTTTGTTGCTCTTTTCTCGTCAATTGTATTTGCGTTGTTGTTGTCGTTGTTTGTATTAACAACAACTACCGCGTGCTTCTCACGATCTTCATCGGTACGTTGGGCATTCCCTCGTAAATCCCTCTCCACCGTCTTTGGAGAATGTTAATAGTCAAGCTATAAGAAATATGTAGATTTTTCTGATTTTATTATATATTGTATATATTTTTAGGATGCCCGGGTGTGGACACCACATCCGGAACTGGTGTGGGAGTGTGCTCGCCTCACGCAGCCGTACACAGTGGGCGACAAGATTGTACATCTGGTTACCGATGCCGGTGTTGAAAAGGAGGTTATAATCAAGTCTGACAGTGATCTTCCACCACTGAAAAATCCAGACATTCTACTTGGTCAAAACGATCTGACTGCTCTGTCGTATTTACATGAGCCGGACGTGTTGTACAATCTGGAGCATCGGTACGTGTTCTCTAAAATTGTGTTTTATCCACTAACCTGAAATATAATTTAATATCTTATAGATTCTGTCGCCGCAAGGTTATCTACACGTATTGTGGCATTGTTCTAGTGGCCATCAATCCGTACGCTGAGGTACCACTATACGGACCGGATATAATCCGTGCCTATCGTGGCCATGCCATGGGTGAACTGGAACCGCACATATTTGCGGTGGCCGAAGAGGCGTACGCTAAGCTGGAACGTGAGAAATGCGACCTGAGCATCGTAGTGAGCGGTGAATCTGGTGCTGGCAAAACCGTTTCGGCCAAGTATGCTATGCGGTATTTTGCAGCGGTGGGTGGTAGTGATTCAGAAACGCAAATCGAGCGCAAAGTACTGGCCAGCAGTCCGATTATGGAGGCAATTGGAAATGCAAAGACAACACGGAATGACAATAGTTCACGCTTCGGAAAATTCACAAAGTTGTTGTTCACAAACGAGCACAATGTGATGTCGTTGACCGGTGCGTCGATGCAAACTTACTTGTTGGAGAAATCAAGGGTAGTGTTTCAGGCACCCGGCGAAAGGAACTATCATATTTTCTATCAGTTGTGTGCGGCCCGCGAACAGTGGCCCGAATTGATGTTAGGTTAGTTTATTTTTACGCCTTAAACATTGTTTTAATTTTGAGTTTTTGTTTTGTTGTTAAATCTGTATTAATTGAGTTTTTTGTTTCAGATCATCAGGATAAGTTTCGTTTCTTGAATCAGGGTGACTCCCCGAATATTTCAAGAGTGTCGGATTTTGATCAATTCAGTGAGACTGTTTCTGCATTGCACACACTGGGATTCTCGCAGAATGAGGTAAACAATATCAGTTTTTTATGTATCATCAAGCAATGGCTATCCTTCTTTATGGAATCATTTAACCAACTAAAAAGCATATATCGTTGAGTTCCGAAAATTGACATTGGCGAGAGTTTGTGTGTTTTTAATTTTAGGCCAAATCCTGTGCCCAAATTATCAATTTTTAGTGTGCAATGCAAATCATTTATTCCTGTGTTCATTTTTGAATTTATAGTATAACATTTGTTTGTGCTCGTTTTATAATTCACAAATATGTGCTCTCTTTTGGATTTTTAAATTTTTTATTTATTTTATGTTATTTTCAATTTCTGTTTTTTTATTTACGATCTTTGATCATTTTTGGTCCTAACCATCAACTGAGAAAGCAAACAAATTATACATAGAGCAGTTTGGTTTTATCTAGTCCGAATGGTTTCATGAAGAGGGACTTTTAACAGTTTTTTTCAAAGAAACGCTTATTAAAATCATATCTAATTAATAACATTTCGTATTTTCAGGTCAGCGATATCGTGAAGCTTGTCGCTGCTGTGCTGCACCTTGGCAATGTAAAATTTTCCAACAAGTATAAAAATAACTCAAAGGAAGTGGACAACGAAGGTTGCGATGTGTCGGTGAGTCGTGTGGCTGTTAAAATTTCAATACATTTAAAAATTTAATTCCACTCTTCTAGATCGACGACATTCACTTGAACTTGTTCAGCTCAATACTGAAACTTAATCCGGACGAGTTGCGCAAGTGGCTGGTGACGCGCCGCATCGAGTCCATCAGTGACGTCGTATTGATTCCGATTAATCGTGCCGGAGCGGAGGCAGCCCGTGACGCACTGGCCAAACACGTGTACGCCAAGTTGTTCAAGTACATCGTTGAGATTATCAATAAGAGTCTGATCGATGGCAAGCGACAGCACTGTTTTATCGGTGTTCTAGACATTTACGGTTTTGAGACGTTCGAAAAGAATTCGTTTGAGCAGTTTTGCAT
The DNA here is from genome assembly GCA_010015015.2 of Bolitophila cinerea. NCBI lineage: Eukaryota > Metazoa > Arthropoda > Insecta > Diptera > Mycetophilidae > Bolitophila > Bolitophila cinerea. The sequence continues at coordinate 14,980 of JAAAKO020088040.1, forward strand.
TAATTATGCTAACGAAAAACTACAGCAGCAGTTCAATCAGCATGTCTTTAAGCTGGAGCAGGATGAGTATTTGAAGGAGGGTATCGTATGGACGATGATTGATTTTTATGATAATCAACCGTGCATTGATATGATCGAATCGAAGCTGGGTATTTTGGATTTGCTGGACGAAGAGTGTAGAGTAAGTGAAGCTAACATTCTAATTTGTCGATTTAATAATTCTTTGTGATTTTTATCTAGATGCCCAAGGGTTCGGACGAGTCATGGGTTGGAAAACTAATCGAGAAGTGCACCAAGTACGATCATTTCGATAAACCACGCTTTGGAACTGCATGTAAGTCTAAAGTTATCCTGAACTTGAAACATTTTATAAATTCCACTTTCTAGCATTCTTGGTGAAACACTTTTCGGACACAGTACAGTACGATTCGATGGGATTTCTAGAGAAAAATCGTGACACCGTTTCAAAAGAGCTTGTCAATGTGTTGCAAGAGTCTGAGATGACGCTGTGCGTTAAATTAATGGAGCTGGACGACACCGAATCGGCCAAGGATGTATCCTCACGTTCAACACAGTCACTGGGCGGACGAGTTGTAATCAGTGCATCGAAATCTTTGGTAAGCTACTAAAAACAATATTTTTTGCAGTCCCTTTTTTAAACACACATGTAATTGTTTTATGTATTTATGTATACCATTTCAGACATCCACAGGTGGACGCAAAAGAGTTAGTGTGCTTTCTGTTTGTTGTTCTTGTTTATTTTAAGATGGTGGCGGTAACGCAGGTGGCGGTAATCGGTTCGTTTTGCACAAGCAGCGCCGGCGCAATGCTTATTTATTTATAAGACAAGCACGTTTTCGTTTAATTATTTCTGCATGCACCCGGGGTGAGTTCAGGCAGACTTTATTGATTTGACCTGGATACGCTTCATATTCTTCTTTTTTTGTGTTTTTGCAGCTTCCTCTGTACATTATTTAATTTTCTTTAAAATTAACACTTATTTTATAGGTTCGAAACGAAATAATTAATTACAGCATGCACCTCCTCAGTTTTCTTGTAGATTTTTCCTAAAATAAACGAATGTCTATTTATTTCGGTAATGTTAATCTGTTGTTATTTAGATCACGCCAACGAAGCAACAACGCAAAACTGTCGGATCACAATTCCGTGACAGTCTTACCATGCTGATCACCACTCTGCACGCCACGACGCCACATTACGTGCGCTGTATTAAGGTGAATATTATTTGGTTTTTGAATATAACTATTTCGGTGAGAATAAAACCTAAAAAACCTAAAATATTTCTTGCTTCTATGTCGCAGCCCAACGACGACAAAATTGCATTCAAATGGGAACCGGCTAAGATCGTGCAGCAATTGCGCGCCTGCGGTGTTCTCGAAACCGTACGCATCTCGGCGGCCGGCTTTCCGTCCCGCTGGTCGTACGACGATTTCTATGCTCGGTACCGGCTGCTGTGCCGTCGTGCCCAGATCGTGGACAACGATATTCGCCTCACGTGCACCCGGATCGTTCAAAACTGGATCCAGGAGTCGGACAAGTATCGTTTCGGTAACACGCAGATATTCTTCCGAGCTGGCCAGGTGTGTATTCTATGTATATCTCTGTCTTATATATTATACAATTTTCTTGTTGTTATTGTTATAGGTTGCCTACTTGGAACAGGTGCGCACGGAAACACGAAAGAAGCACACGATCGTCGTACAGTCAATGGTGCGGCGATTCGTGTATCGCAAGCGATACTTACAAATTTGTGGGGCTGTTCTAGGAATACAGTGCTATGCTAGGAGGTTCTTGGCAAAGAAGTACTTAGCAGCATGATCTAATTATATTGCTAAACTAATATAATGCTTTTGATTGATTTTAGGAAAGCGCAGAACATTCGTCGCAATCGGGCAGCCATCACCATACAACGATATATGCGTGGTTGGGTGTGTCGCTCGAAGTTCGTTGCAATCAAACGTTCTGCGGTGGGTCTGCAAACGTTTGGTCGAGCAATGATGGCACGTCGTCGCTTCGTCACTGCTATGAACAACTACAAAATAACTGAGATCCAACGAATCTGTCGCGGATACTTGGCACGCGCTGCGTACAAGCGAAGACTGAAGTTTATTGTAATTTGTCAAGCAGCGATTCGTCGTTTCTTGGCCAGACGACTATTTAGGAAGCTCAAGGTGATTCTAGCTATCATCTGTTTATAATCCAGAACAGTGTTAATATACTTGTCCTTTTTATTCTATAGGCTGAAGCGAAAACCGTGTCACACATGAAGAAAATGTACAAGGGTCTCGAAAACAAGATCATCTCACTGCAGCAACGCATCGATGAGCTAAACAAGGATAATACGCAGCTGCGCACTAAAACATCTGAGATTCCAGAGCTTAAAACGAAGCTGGAGCACATGCGTGCCGCCGAACAGGAACTTAAACTGCTGAAGATAAACATACGCGAAAAAGAGGAGTTGGTGGCCAAGATCGAGCTACAACTGCAGGTAGAACGAGACGAAAAGATGACGCTGCTCGAGCAGAAGACACACGAACAGGAAAAGTATAAATTGAAGGCAGTTAATTTGCGATTGGACAACGACCAGCTGACCAAGCAACTGGATGAGCTTCGAACGAAGAAACAGGAGACTGATATTACGCAACGCTCGCGTATTGTGTCGGAGGTGGACAATAACGAGATACACAAGGCCTATCAGCGTGCAGTCAAGGAGAAGGAACAGCTGGAAAGGGAGAATGTGCAGTTAAGGGACGAAAACGACCGTCTGGCACGTGTGGCCTCAAGTCAGGGTCGCCACTCGCGATCGTTGAGTAATGCATCAAGTAATAATAACGATGAGGACTTTGGATATTCGTCGGCTCGGAATACGCTGGAGCTGAAAAAGAACAATAGTTCACTGACGCTGCCGTCGTCTACGTCGTCTGGCCAAGAAAGACAGTCGGAAGATCCGCAATGCCATACACCCGAATCGTACGCGAGAATCAGTATGTGTTCTTATGATCCATTTGCCTTTTTTTACCAATCATTATATCAATATCTCGACGGTTTTAGACGCATCTACGCCAAAGGCCTCCGAAACGGTAATTATCTTGCGTTTACGCAACATACTGGACGACGAAAAGGAGAAACGAATGACGCTGGAACGCCACATTTCCCGTTTGGAAAGCAAAACAAACAGTTCTTACAGTAACGAGGATTCATTGCGGTAAGTGTTTTCAACACTACAATGAGGAATTTGACTGTATGATTGTTTTATTTTAGAGCCTCTGAGCTAGAAGTTGAAAACGAAAAACTGCGTCAAGACTATCAGCTGCTGAGGAATTCTATCAAACGGGGTGTCGAGAGCCAGGAGCTTGAAGGTGAGTCTCTTTCGACGAATGCCTTGCGAATTTGTGAAAAGAATATCGCAGAGAAAAGGTACTCTCGTGAATATATGCTAGTTCTTTCTTAAATATTCTCTCTTTCTTTCTGACGTGTCTTTTTAGCACAATTCTTGGCAATGCAGGAAGAGCTTAAACGCAGGCGTGACGAGTGCATTCAGGTGCGTGCAATTCTGGCCCAACAGAGCCAGTCCCTGCGTTCGCTCGGATCGGCGAGCGTGCGAAACGATGTGGAACGCACTCACGAAGAAGGTGAACTAATCGAGGCATTCCAAGCGCAAAAACTAGTCAACAGGTACATAGATTTTTTGTAATAATTATATTGTTTTTATTTATTTCTTTACGAATTCCTCGTAGACAACTAGAGTCCGAGCTATCCGCACTGACCGAAGAGCACAATGCCAAACTTGTTGAATTCAATCGTACGATTGACAACCTCAAACTAGACTGCAGCAAACTACGTGACATCGCTTACGAGAAGGTGCCGACGGCAGCAGCCGTAAACTCTAGCGCCCCCGACAATGATTCGTTGCTTCACCAGAATGAAGAGTTCCTGCGGTACGAACTAAAGAAATCAGTCATTGCGTTCCTTGATCTGCAAGATCAGTTCAATACGTTGACCACAAGATTTGCAGAGCTAACAAAAAAGAATCACATTCTTTCAAATCGATTGCGCGAGAACGGATTGGACAATTCTATATTGCTAAAGGAGACGGTCGACAGTGTTGTAGATGTTAAGAAAAAGGCACAGGTGTATCGTGGTATTTTCAAGTATGATGACAAGCATACGTCAAAGATTCTGCAGCGGCTTATTTGTGAGCTGACGCCACGCATAGCAATCACATTGCTGCCAGGTTTGCCGGCCTACATTGTTTTTATGTGTATTCGGTGAGGAAGGCTTTTGTCCATGATAATAGTTTTTTTTTCTATAGCCATTTCAAATATTCACAGATACACAGACTTATTAAACACCGACAAGGATGTGCGCACCCTTTTGACCGATTTCATACTGAAGATGAAGAGAATTTACAAGCAACCAAATACGTCGGAGTATCGTGTCCTCTGGCTGGTCAATACTCTAAAGTAAAATTTAAACACTCAAATAATCTAATCTATCTCTCATAATTTGTATTTTTTGTTATTTTTTAGACTGCATAATCTTTTGAAGCAATACGGTGGCGTTGAAGAGTATTTAATGGTAAACACCGAAAGTCAGAATCAACAGCAACTGAAAAATTTCGATTTGTCTGAGTACAGGTATGTCATTTCTAAGACTCATTCTAAATTAGACTAACTAACTAATTCATACACATTTTATTTGGTTTACTCAGGCAAGTGATTATGGAACTGATTGTGGGACTGTACACGCAGACCGTACTGCAGGTACAGCAGTTGCTCAAGCAGCACATTGTACCAGCCATACTCGACCACGATGAGATGTCACGTGGTAAAAATAAAGGTATTTATTTTCAATTTTCTCCCAAAAACTTAAAACATTACTAATACTGGACTACTTATTTATCGCTTTAGGAGCCCACGGCCGAACAATGTCGTTAGATGTCACCTCACCGGATGGCAACGGAACAATGCCCGAGCCCAAGTCGCTGGTAAATCAGCTCGACTACTTCTATAAGCAATTTGGTTTCTTTGGGCTTGACGATAGTTACATCGAGCAAATCTTTCGCCAGCTAATGTACTATGTGTGCGCGGTCTCGATGAACAATTTAATGCTGCGCCAGGAGCTGTGCATGTGGAAGACTGGAATGAAGATTCGGTATAATGTAAGCTGCCTAGAGGACTGGGTGCGCAAGAAGAAAATGGTAAGTGATTTTTTGCTGTTGTTGTTTGTGTTTCAGATACAAATTTGAGAAAACAAATTTGTTTTGTTAAAGGTTAAATATGAAATGAAAAAATATGATACGAAATATTTAAACATAATATTTTATATTTATAAAATCTAAACGAAAACTTCAAATTGATTTTTTTACTCAAGTGTTTTTTTTTTGAATAATACATAGTTTTTTAGAATAAAAATAACAATAAATTTAAATAATTAAAATATGGTTTGGTAACATTTGAAAAAATTACTTTAGTGTTAAAAAACTTATTTTATAAAAAAAAAAATATTTTGTTTTTTTTTTATCTTTTTTTGATAATATAATATGATCAAGCGATGTAAAAAAACATTAAAACAAAATTTTTAAAAAGTATTTTAAGTTTCGTAAAACATACGGATCGAATAAGTAGAAATGGAAGTAGATATCTTCCATTTACGTTTTACGAAACACAAAAAAATATTTTGTTTTATTTGTTTACCTTTTTGTTTATCAATACAGTTAAAAAAATATTTTGGAATGATTTTTTAATTGCATGTGTAAAAAAAGATTTTCAATATATTAAATTAAAAAAATACTTTTCGGGTTAAAAAACGATACAAATAACACAAGAATCTGATAAAGGTATTTATTTGATTGCCGTAGCCCAACGAAACTCTGGAACCATTGCAACGACTAACTCAAGTCTCTAGCCTGCTGCAATCACGCAAATCCGAAGAGGACGTGGACAGCATTTATGAACTTTGCTCAGTCTTGACGACAGCTCAAGTTATGAAGGTAAAAATTGTGCAAAATCAAATTTAAATAAATCTCATAATTAATTGCATCTTGCCACACAGATTATCAAGTGTTACACGCTAGACGATTCGGAAAATGCCATACAGCAGGTGTTCGTGGAGAAGCTCGAAGCGAAGCTGAACAATCGCAAAGGAATGGTGCCAAACGAAGAGTTCACTATGGACGAATGTTTCGTGGATCCGTTGCGCGTTGTCTACAAGTACGATAATATCAAGTTGGAGGACATCGACCTGCCGAAGATTCTAAATCTGGAGGAGATGCTTACGAAAATTTAGACAAAGTAAATGTTTTTTTTGTAAGAGAAGTTTTCTTTATTTTATTTTATTTTATTTTTTTGCAGTATTTATATTGATGACAATAGCATAGGAGCATATGATGCACTTTATATCCGTGGCAGAGATTTCAGTTCATCTTATTAAACATACTACCTACACGTGTGTATGTGTGTACTATCTTTGAAGAGTGATTATATTAATGGAAACAAATGGAAAGACTGATGTTATTGTGAGTGCAAGAGAGAGAAACAGACAGGAGATAAAACTTCTTCGCGGAAAAGTTGCCTTTACGATGATGATCATCAAAACAAAAAGAAATGATATTGTGATGGACCAGATCGACGTATATTCAATATAGTTAGTTTACCCCTCCATTTACCATATCCCCTCCAATCAAAACTATTTTCTTTATTGAGATTTGTTTATATAATTAGTTATTGAAATTGAGATGGTTTCTTGTTTATTTTTTTGAGAAATGTAATTTTTCATATTTTTTTTCTAAGACAAAAAAGAAAAACATCAAGATATATGCCTCAATCATTAAAACTGTGGTACAAATTCATTAAGAAACACATACGTATTTAGACGGTATTTACATTAAAACTAATATTATATAACAACAACCACAAAACTAGATGAATTTATTATAAATTAGCATGCAATTTTATTATATACAATATATTCTATGAAATATAAAACCAATAAAAAATAATAACAAATGACGCCCTAGTTACACATAAAAAAAGTTCGTTCGCCTGACGCGCCCTTTATTTGTTTTTATTAAATCTAAGTTCAAATTAGTTTTAAATCACAATGTGCGATATTATTTATTTGGGTGTGCGCCTTAATTAAAGTTCAAACCATTCCAATAAATCGTAAACATAATACAATAAAAAACTCACATTCCTATAGAATTTAAAAAGAAACATTATGCATTCCAATATTATATATGAGTTGAAAACAGTCGCGCCATTTTTTACCAAACTATAAATTCACATTGCCTTTGTTGCCAATACATAATTGTATACCATATATTAAAACCTAATTATTATAAACCACAAGATTTGTACACGCATTTATTTAAATCGTACTTTTAGTTTTATATTTAAAAAAAATAATATGTAAGGAGGACCACTGCTGCAACGCAAAAGAAAAAAAACGCGTCAATTTTAT